>LDEV01002710.1:0-16119 GCA_001014755.1 Blastomyces silverae
GGGCGCCCGTCTCGATTCAACATTACTCCGTATTGACTGCCATCAGTGCCATGGTGAAGGCTTGGAGACTTGAGGTCGTATGAGTAGTTAACTAGTTAACGAGCGGCAGAGGTCTGTGGCTGGTGGCGCTGCCCACAGACTCTCATGAATCGCACCACATAATAGCCGAACAATTGAACTGCTTGATTGATGCGCCGTCATGACACCGACCACTGTGGCTTTTTGGCTTTCTCGCAAACTAGTTAGATAAATAATAATAAGTCAACTTCTTAAAGCGTGGGAAATCCTGCCGAGGTTCGGCTTTTCTTTCGTCCGTACGGATTAAAGAGACGGGCAGATGCGATTTATATCGCCGGTTTGGGGACCAGATAGATACATGTTCAGAAAATCCATTATCCAAAGAAAATGGTCTCGCGGACAGGCGTGTGGTGGGATTCTTCAGCAGAACCCGATGAGAATCGCTGATGCCTGATCCCTGATGCTACTCCGCTAGCAAATGCACCCCAGATCCAACAGTTCGCTTCGTATTTCATGTATCCCTGCAAGCAACGGGCGAAGGACTCATCCCCGCTGGTCTCGTCAGCTGCCCAAGGATGATTCCTTCCATAGAACACTCCTCATGAAGTCAAATCCACCACGAACATGAAAAAAAAAAAAACTCAGCTGAACCTGTTCGAATCCTTTTAGCCCCGCAGAGAACAGAGAGAAATGCATCTACGCCGACTCGAAGCAGCCGACATCCCGGATGTCGCCACAATTGTGGCCGATGCGATGCTCGAGGATGAAGTCCATGCCTATCTCGCTCCAAACCGGCTAAAGTACTATTCCGAATACCGGGCTAATTTCCTGCTACGAACGAAGAACAGGTTCTCGTCGCCTGGATGGGTCCTGCATGTGGCTGTCACCGATCCCGAGGATGAGATAGGGACAGAACAGGGCCGGGCGCATGGCCAGGGCAGTGGACGAGGAGGGAAAGTCGTGGGCTACTGTGCTTGGGAACGCATCGGCGACTCTCCAGCTGCCAGGAGATGGAAGGAGGAAAAAGAAACTCTCGGATGGTGTGCGTAAATACCCTTCCATATACCTTTACATGTACATGTTACATACATAGATCCTCCGTCTAGCTTCACCACGACATTGTTCTAAACATGCCAATCCACAGGGCTAGAGAGACGCCTGCTGAACATACAACTACGATACGCCGACATCTCCAACCAAAACAGAGCAATCGATCAGTCCAGGATACAGGCTTACGTTTCAGCAACGGCCGGCAACTTCCCGTCAGACATTTTCCCGGAACTCTGGTACGTGGGCATACTCGCAATTCACCCCAGCTATCAACGGAGGGGCATTGGGAAGCTGCTGGTGCAGTGGGGGATTGAGCAGGGGAAGGCGGAGAATGTACCCGTGGGGTTAGAGCCGAGTCTCATGGGAATTGGCCTATATAAGAAACTGGGATTCCGGGACCTGGGAAAGGTGGAGTTCATGGGAAGCGAATGGGTGGCCATGATGCTGTGGGAGCCGCCGGGACTGAGCGCGGAGGAGAGCTGGTTTGAAAGGGCGACGGAGGTGGAGCGGAAGAAGGAGGAGGAGAAAGAAAAGAACAAGACAGAGACTAGCCCTTGAAGTAGATGCTGTGTAGAACCTAGATATATATATAGAATATGTAGATATATGTAGATATAACTATGTATGTTCTCTCCCCTAATAATAGAGACCGTGAAGTAGATTTCTCAAAACGGCAATTTCGATGTCTTGGCATCCGAGATATATTTTCGCCGCAAAACTCAACTTCGCTCAACCCATCAACATCATTGATGAACAACCTCCCCCGCATTTTGGCCTCGTCGAGGTTCTCTTTAACGACAGTACGGACTAGCACGCGAATTCCGTATATATTCCTTCCGTCACGCAGCTCTCAATCCTTCTTCTCCCACAACAGCCGGAGGTTGCGATCTGCCGCAGCCGCATACGCAGTTATGGGTAGAGAAATCCCAGACGAAGAAGAATTCCCCCGCAAACGCGTGAAAATCTCAAACGATGCGGATTCCGCTCCTCCAATTGCCCCGGTCTCTGCATTTGAGTCTCCCGCCGCATTGGACGGCGAGGATGCGCAGGCGCTGAAAGAGGCGGAGGTCGGCATCACCGATTTTGTCAGCCCCCATCTCCCTGGTTTTTCGGGCATCTTGAAGAAAAGGTATACATTCAAACTTCGAATTACCCCCCCGCAATAAAAACTTGTAATCAAGTCTTATACGAGCGCTAATTTGGTTCGTCTTGTTAATTTGTAGGTATACTGACTTCCTGGTCAACGAAATTCTCCCATCAGGCAAGGTTCTGCACCTGGAAAATCTCGATCTGCCTCAGTCGTTCAAAACTGCCACTGCCAGTTCAGAGCCTCCAAAACCCGCCACTGCTGCGTCTGAAAATACTCAGAACAAAGAAGCTGCCAGAGGAACAGAGGATGACAAGAAAGAGACTGTGGGAGCGGGGGCTTCAGAGGCAACTGCTCCAGAGAAACCCACATTTGAGGTGAGGATATTGAATTTAATGTGAAGTCCCTGTTATCGCAAAATATTTAACATTCCTACTCTAGCTATCGGATGAGGACACAAAACTCCTTGAAGAATATTTTGGGACCGAAATCGCTCAGCAAATCATCCTCTTACACGGTCGCGCTCTCTCCAGACCCACGGCCAAGGCAAGCGATATTGGCCGTGTAAAATCGGATGTAATTACAGACAAGGACCTCCGTACAAAAATACACCAAGCTATTCGTCGCATATTTGCCTCTCGCCTAGAATCGACTACGGATAACGATGGCGCAATGGTAATAACTGCGATTCCCGTATCGCGCAAGGGTGCCCAGTCGCGTGGTGGTAGGGGTGGAAGGGACCCCCTCCGGGGGAAATTGGGTTGGAGCGAATTAGGCGGGGAGCACTTGCATTTCACTATCTATAAGGAGAACAAGGATACCATGGAAGTCGTGACGTTCCTAGCTCGTCAGATGAAGATGAATGCAAAGCAGTTCGGATTTGCCGGGACCAAGGATAGACGTGGGGTAACCGTCCAACGGGCCAGTGCCTATCGCATATATGCGGACAGATTGCTGAACGTTGGCAAATCGTTGCGGAACGCAGCCGTTGGTGACTTCGAGTACCGCACAAATCGCCTTGAACTTGGCGACTTGAACGGGAACGAATTTATAATCACGCTTCGCGACTGCCAATTTCCCTTTGACCCGAAAGAAGAGGGGCTGCCCAATGCAGTTTCAAAGGCTACTAAAATTGTATCCCAGTCTCTTCGCGACCTTCGGGAACGGGGTTACTTCAATTACTACGGCCTGCAGCGTTTTGGGACTTTCTCCACCCGGACTGATGCCGTGGGACTGAAGATGCTGCAGGGTGACTTCAAGGGTGCCTGCGAGTGCATATTACATTTTAATCCACAGGCCCTCACAGCATCCCAGTCCCAGTCCCAGACCCAGACACAAGCCAAGTTACTGGGGTCGAAAACGCTCATCAGCGCCGACGACACCGCGCGCGCAGAGGGGATACACATATTTCAGACAACCGGGAAATCCAACCCAGCACTTGATAAACTCCCTCGCAAATTTTCCGCCGAGTCTAATATCATCAGACACCTGGGCCGTAATAAAAATGACTATTTCGGTGCACTGGGAACCATCCCCCGCGGCCTCCGTCTTATGTACGTTCACGCATATCAATCACTTGTGTGGAATTTTGCAGCGAGCCACCGCTGGCGGTTGTACGGCGATAAGGTAGTCGCCGGCGACCTCGTGCTCATCAACGACTTCAAAGAAAAAGACGCGGTGGGTGCAGCTGCCGGAATTGAAGAATTTGATATAGATGGCGACGTGGTCGTGCTACCTGACGCGGGCGATAGCGCGAACGCCGCCGATGAGATGTTCGAGCGTGCGCGGGCGTTAACTGCGGAAGAGGCTGCGAGTGGGAAATATACCATTTTCGACATCGTCTTGCCGCTGCCGGGTTTTGACATCTTGTATCCGGACAACGAGATGACAGCTTTCTACAAGGAGTTCATGAGTAGTGAACGGGGCGGTAAGCTAGACCCGTTCGACATGCGAAGGAGTTGGAAGGATATCAGTTTGAGCGGTGGGTATCGGAAGCTGCTTAGCAAGCCTGGCGAGGCGTATTCGTTTGAGGTGAAGGCGTATGCGAAGGATGATGAGCAGTTTGTGCAGACGGACCTTGATCGGCTTAAGGAGTCTAGCAATGGCCATGAAGAGGTTGCAGGACCAGCCGACAACGAGGCTGCTGATAAATTGGCAGTGATTATAAAATTACAGTTGGGATCTAGCCAGTATGCGACCATGGCTCTGCGCGAGTTGATGAAGGATGGCGGCGTCAAGACCTACAAGCCCGATTTCGGAGGAAGATAAAGCATGAAAAAGCGATGGGTAGATAGTATGTTAGATTTTCTTTCTTTTTTTCCCCCAAAATATTTATTTCTTTCCTTTTCGTGCTTCTATTGCAATTTCCATTGTTCATTATCTTATATTAAAAGGGGGGGTTGCTTTAGACAGAAAATGTCAGACAGTGCAGAGGATGCTGCTGATATTTAATTTCCCACATCATACATTTGATCATTTATACATTCACTAATGAGCAAGTGTTGATGACGCTACATATGATATTAAGATACATACATTGTTAATAATATATCTCTGCATAGATGTTGCATGTTTCAAGGTGCTACTTCGATTGATATTCAGGCCGGCGCTTCAGGGGCAACTGTTTCATTCACGTTGTCGACTCTATTGTTTATTGGCCCTCAGGTGAATAAACAAAAGAAACATTAAACCGAAACTTCTTTCTTCATTTTCTTCAGATATCCATCCATCCCCTTTGTATGTTCATACTTTATCCATTTCCCAAACACCTAATAATCTACATTAGCCTTCTGCAGCCTCCGCTCTCCGAAGTAAAGCCGGATCACCGTATCTCTAACACGATACATACAAAGCCTTTTTTGTTACCACTGCCTTGTGTTTTCTCCTAAAAAAACAAAGCTTCAAGGCATAGACAGTCAAGTCAAACAATAAATCTACCGAGACCATGCTCTCATCAATCGTCATCCTCCGCATAATCGGCCTAGCCACTCTTGCGCAGGCTCATATGCAACTCTATAACCCACCACCCTTCGGGGCCGCCAACAACCCGCACCTAACCACTCCACCGGACCCCTACCTCGACTATCCCTATAACTGCTGCGGCCGCAGCACTCCTTTCCCCTGCAAGGGCTATCTAGATCACCTAGACACCCCGCAAGGCCAGCCCGTCGCATCCTGGCCAGCCGGATCTGTGCAAAACTTCAGTCTCACAGGCACAGGGAACCACTACGGCGGCTCATGCCAGGTAGGATTTAGCACCGACAAGGGCGCGACGTGGAAAGTGGCGAGGAGTTTTGAAGGCAATTGCCCGCACCGGCATGGCGGGACGGACCCGGCGAAGCAGACGTTTGACTTTAGAGTTCCCCGGGATACGCCGGCTGGCGTGCAGGTGTTTGCGTGGACATGGATTAACCGCGAGCGGGAATTTAATATGCTTTGTGCGGCTGTGGAGATTACCGATGCGGAGGGGGAACAGCCGGGTGCTGCCACGGTGCGTTCAGACAGTGCGTATAGTAACGAGCACAGCCGGCGAGATGTAGGGGAATGTGCGTGCACATGTGGTGGCGGCGGCGGTGGTGCATCTGGCAATTCTAGCAATTCTACCGCCAACGGCACCAACAATAGTAGCACAGCAGCGACGGGACCGGAAACAGTGTCTTTTAACGAACGCCCGAGCTTCCTGTTTGCGAATCTAGATACCGGTTGCCAGACGCCCGAGACGGATTTCGAGCTCAAGTATCCGAATCCGGGGCCCGATGCGGCGGAGGGTGACGGTGAGTATGAGCTGAAGTTGCCAGAGCCGGCGGACAAGTGTAGCTAGGTTGGCTGTGTGTTGTGGGTTGGTTAGCTGTGGGCTTTTTGGGAGGAAGGGTGGTGTTTCGGATTTTATTTGCTGGATATGTATGTATGGTTGGTTCATTCAGACTCTCTTTGTTTGATTCCTCTGCCTTTGCTTCTTGTGGATGCGGGCCTTTCCTAATGATTAATGTGTTCATGCCTAAAACGTGTATATGTATGTATTTATTTTGACTTGAAGGCGATATGCGGCAATTTCATAGCTCGATTCAAGTTGTTTAAGTGTAGCAAAACTTGACTGTTATTCGAAAGTTATGAGCATAGTAATACGCACTCGCTCGGTATTTAACATTCGCTACTCTATCTAATAGCGATAAAACAGGTGAAAATTGGTTGTAGACACCAAAGCAGGAAATAAAGAATATCACTTCATTAACGTAATTCCACTTGATTAACATAGCTTGCAGGTAACTTATGGATCTGCAAATTATATTGTGCAAGCTTATGCTTGAATGTTATATCAAAGAATGCCAATTTGACAAAATGTTTGAATCTGTTGAAACCTGGAAATCCCCGAGAGCATATATCGTCAGCAAAATAGAGCTGGCTTCAAAATCATCTGAACTGCCGCTGAAATCCGGACCCCCCTGGCTGCTTTGTTCGTAAAGAAAAATCAACTCTGAGAAAGTGGGAGCGGCTGGAAGTGACCCGTGTGAATCAATCCACTTAAGCGGGCGAATGGAATCACATATCAAAATACAAGAGTATACACTCCTGCACCTGCTGAGATTCCACATCGCGAACGGCGTTTGGTAGTTCGTTGAAAGGCCGCTTTTGGTACTCGGGGGTTAAAAGTTTCTAATTATGGCATTTGAAAAAGAGATATTGTTAGCCAGCTGTCTGGTTGATACACTGGGAAGGATAGAAAAATAGGAGGAAGTGGCCTTACCATTTTTACTAACTCGAGGACTTTCTGTAAATAGTCTATGGTCGCCGAAACTATTTCGTCCAGAGGGGGTCCTTTGAAATAACGGACCGAATTGTCAACCCCCCAGCCTCTAGCGAGCCATCTATAAGATGGGTTATCGACTTCAACAGACAAGTTCACTGTTAGCAACAGCTACTAAACTAAATATTTGAACGGCGTGCACTTACGAAGATAAGCTGGAGAAACCGTGTCGCCGGGACGGATATCAGGTGGATAACAGTCCCTTAAGCCACGTGCGTTCATGGGAAACAACATATACTTGTCGTGGCCGCCAGTCAGCTTCTCGACTTCGCCGGCCCAGTCCGTTTCCTCATCCATGAAGTGCTCAACCCCCATTTTAAGACACAAGTCTTTCTGGCTATGGTCAGCGAGTACAATAGCTTTAAATCCCTTGGCCTTCGCTATTTGGGCGGCCAGGATATTTTGGGCGGGAGAGCCGGCAGCGATTAACGCCCAATCGCCTTCGTTATGGGCCCACCTGCTGAAGGCTTTGTATATCGGACCTCCGCAACATATTACGCACTTTAAATCATTTCAGCTTAGAGCTTCATGGGTAAACGTGACGGTGCAAGGACAAGAGTTACTTACTGCGGCGGTTTCGTCGGTCACCCCTTCTGGAATCAGGATCATGGACTTCTCAGGAAGGGTTATGTACCGCTGAAATGTGCCTATGGATACAGAACGAAAGTTAGTCTGTGCGTATCTTTGTTAAAATTAAAGTGAAAATGAATAGATACCTGGCACATCTACCCCAGTCAGAAGCATAGATTGGCGTTCTCCTCTCCGATGGTTTGTACCCCGGCTGTTATAGCGCCAGAGGAGGCCGATGGCCACCCGGGCCCCAATTTTGATATCCTTCAAGTGAGACCCGATCTTTACCACTCTACCGACGCCTTCGTGTCCTGCCGACTTCACGCCATTGTTAGGGTTGTGGATCAAGCCAGGCATCCCCTTCAGGCAATGGATATCGCCGGAGCAAACACGGAATAAGTCGATCTTGATTAAGACTTCGTCCGGTCCTACGAAGATTAAATCACAGATAGGTAAGCATAAGTCAGGTTTCCTTTGCTAGGTACATATACAGTACATGTACTGTACATTACACCAAAGGGCAACGCACCTGGCTCAGGAACTTTCACGTTCTCAATCTTGATGGAGTAGTTTTCACCTCGATTAACAACAACTCCAGCTTTGCAAGTTTCTGGGATCACGAACTGCGGTGTTGACGGTTCGGAAATTTCCATTTCGTCTTTATTATTTTCCAACTCCTCCGCGGCTGAATGGTTGCAATTGGTTGTCATTTCTGCTTCTGCTTGAAGGCTACCGCCGGGGTTAGGAAAACGTTGCACCTCTTGCATCTCAATAGAGGAATTATCAACTCCAGCGTTGCAGGCCGTTGGGATCTCATGGTCCGGTGTTGTCGGTTGAGATATTTTAACTGTTTTCATGGCATGTTCTAGGTTTTCGGTTGATGAAAGCGTGCGTTTTTTGGCTGTCATGTTTTGCCTACCTTTTAGGGTCAATATTGGAGGGCCACGTACTGTATATGTATATGTATATAGATATCGCTGGGAGTAGGTAAGAGGAAGTTCGAAGTCAGAAAACAATATCCCCCCAGAACAGGGCTCGGTCGTGGTTTATATAGGGACACAAAAAGTGGAACGATAGCATTCCGGCTTGACCCATCAGAGTAAAATCAAGCACATCAAGACTGCCTTGACTACACTTTTATCAGCGGATTGATTGGTGTTTCAGCAAGCCCTGACATTGTAAGGCCCTGGTGTAAGAAGTGTGATGCTTCTGGTACAAAATTTGGACAAAGTAAGCCTCAAACGGCAAATCTAAAGAAAACCCATTGCGCTAAAAAAGAATTTGTCCTTTTTTGACGGCTATATGGCTTTGAAGAGATTCAGTCTCTGGCAAGATCCTATATATAACGCTGGGAAGCCGGGGTAACGACAGAGGTAGTTACCGAGTCAAAGCAGTCGGGGGAGATTAAGAACCTGGAAAAACCCGATAACTACAATACAAGCACCCCGTCTGCCCGTCCATTGGCACAAATTTTGCAGACTTGTCAGAACATAAATAGAATAGAAAATGACAAAGACCATAGACGGAGGTATGTCTATCTGAAAGGAATGAGAGAGATAGACGACGTCGTCATGGCTCGTTGGGCGATATAAAAGTAACTAGTTAGGGCTAGCGACTGTCACATGACCAGAACCACGCATTAGTAATCAGCGGGATTCGTTGGCTCTTAAAGCGAGGCAAAAAAGGCGCTAAGGAGAAACGCTAAAAAGGAACGGCGGATGGCCGACATCAAGCGCGCTACATTATTAATCCATGACAGGCGGACCGCCCGAAATGTTGCGCGCATACGACGGCGGAGGATGGGATATGGCGTCAGGTAGAACGATGCCAACCCATGCTGGAATTGCGCACAAAGCGTCCGTATACCACCACCATCCGCATATATAACGATGGAGTCTTCCGTACCAGAGCATTGCACTGCAAAACGAGACTGGGGGAATGGGGATAAACCGCAACCCGACTCAAAGAGACCAAGAAATCATTCGTTTTGCGATCAGATGGAGATACAAAGCGTCGGGCGTGGCAAGGGATCCGATGCTTTGAAGAATGCGTCTGATTTAACTCCTATGTGGGTTGGCAAGGACAAATATGGACGCCCGAAGTTGGTATCAGAGCACACTCTCGGGACACGCGACTGGCGAAGTGAGTACCTGCCGGTTATGCGCATTTCTCCTTGACAATGACATCTTTTATATAATTTAGTATTTGCCACTGACAGATTCTTATCAGTGGGAGACCCGAACATGGAAACTTGCTATGTCTGCAAACTGAAAAACAATCTCTTTGGGTGCAAAACATGCATGCGTTCATGCCATGCCATCTGTCTGGCTCCACCGCGGAGAGACTCAGACGTGCCGTCTCCATTCCATTGCCCGGTCTGTATTGAGAAAAATTGGCATACTAATCCCCCGACACACATCATCCCATTATCCGCTGCCTCTTCACCGAGGAAAAGCGAGTTCAGCCCAAAGCCTTCATACCCGGCAGCCAGTGCCACGAGCCGTTATTCTGCAACTTGCGAAAGGTACACAGTATCGTGCGAGTCTGCCACCACTGCCTCTACCACGGCTGTATCTTCGTCAAGAAGTGCAGAAGAATGCATGAAGAACCTATGCACGTCTCAGGAAAGTGGACTGGATGCTCCCTACCAACACGACCCTTACCAGTCTGCCAGAGTACAAGACGCTGCGGACCACCGGCGCTCGGATTGCTCCGCGCTTTTGGCATCAGGAGGAGCGGCCCCCCGACGCTCAAGATACCAAACCGTCTCTAACGAAGTCGACGATGCGCTTTCGACGATATACCGCGAACTCGAGATGGGGGTGGAACTTCAGTCTCGAATGAGGGATCTGCAGGCGCGGGTCAGTTTTCTGGAACAAGAATTGAATATTGCGAATGGACGGGTTGTCCTCTCTCGGCAGGAGGTTACAGCGAAATACATGCCCGAGGTCAAATGCCTACAGAACCAGTTGTGCATGCAGAGGCAGGCCAATGCCCGTCTTGCGGAGGAGAACAACAGACTCAAAGTTCAGCTGGAAGAGATGTCGAGGACTGATCGTTCGCAGGAGTTGGAGGAGTGGAAACGGAAGCTCTGTGATTTTATGAACGGAAGCGCTTGACGTCAACGACGACCTGGTGGTCCTGTGTCAAATTCCATTTTGCACCATATCACTTATCAGTTGCCTTTGGCGTTGGGGTGTGATTTTCATTGGGCTATAATTTTATCTATTTCTCAATCTGGTATTGGTGTTGGGGCATTCTCTATGTTTGTAATAGCAGCTTTTTGGCAGGGAATTCTCTGGTTATCCACCACAACAGAGCACATATCCCCTTAATGTGTATTTATTAAATCTACGAGAAGTTCTAATCAGCAAAGAATATATATAATCTATATATGGATAGGAAAATATACTGTTCTAGAACGTACAGTATTCCTTTCTGTGTGTGGGCACTTTCCTAGTTATGATAAGACCGCCCAGGCTTATCGCATGAGTCAGCATTCCCCCCGTATAATTTTTCCGCCCCTCACCAACTTTCACAAAAAATTTGCTTCCCTTTCTCTTCTTTGGAGTCAATCCCGCCAAAACCACTCCCAATTCCCGCCGTATATATATCTACAATGGCTACTCCAGCTGACGGGCCAGTCGCCGAGCCTCATATGGCTTTCGACACCATTTTGTGAGTCCTGCAAGGCACGCACTGTGCGCAAATGTCATGGTGATAATGCTAACCGCCTGAACCCAATCAGGGTCCTCGACTTTGGCTCGCAGTACTCGCACCTTATAACGAGGCGCCTTCGCGAGCTTAACATCTACTCTGAGATGCTCCCATGTACTCAGAAGATTGCCGATCTGTCATGGAAGCCCAAGGGTGTTATTATGTCGGGGAGTCCATACTCCGTCTATGCGCAAGACGCCCCGCACGTGGATCCAGGTAACCCTTTCCTGTGGCCCTGTCGTTGAGGAATTGTTGCTACGAGGCACCAGCTGACATGGCCTACGTACCTGCAGCTGTATTCGACCTAGGAGTCCCCGTCCTAGGTATCTGCTACGGTTTACAAATGATCGCGTGGAACCACGGCAAGAATGTCGCTGAGGGGGACAAGCGGGAGTACGGACATGCGAACCTGAATGTGACACGTCATCCCGACCAGTCGGCACATGTTGATAAATTGTTCGAGGGGCTCGAGGGAGACCTCGTAGTATGGATGTCGCATGGAGATAAACTATCTAAGCTACCCGAGAATTTCGTGACCATCGCCACAACGGCCAATGCGCCCTTTGCTGGAATCGCGCACACGGAGAAACCATTTTACGGCATTCAATTCCATCCAGAGCTTACGCACACACCTTGTGGAAAGGATGTTCTTCGAAACTTCGCCGTTGGAATTGCAAAGGCGGCACAAAACTGGACAATGGGCGAATTTGTGAGCCAAGAAATCGACCGCATTAGAAACCTAGTCGGGGAGAAAGGCCAAGTCATCGGAGCTGTCAGTGGAGGTGTCGATTCCACAGTTGCCGCAAAGTTGATGCAAGAAGCAATTGGCAATCGATTCCATGCCGTTCTCGTCGACAATGGTGTCCTTCGTTTGAACGAGGCCGCAATCGTCAAGGAGACTCTAACCAAACATCTTGGCGTCAATCTCACTGTGGTTGATGCCAGTGAGCGGTTCCTCAGCAAGCTGAAGGGAATTACAGATGACCCCGAGAAGAAGAGGAAGGTCATCGGTAACACATTTATCGAAGTCTTCCAAGAAGAGGCTAAGAAGATCGCGGCGGCCGCGCACGGATCACCCAATGAGGGCGAGATCGAATGGCTTCTTCAGGGTACCCTGTATCCCGATGTTATTGAGAGTATTTCGTTCAAGGGGCCCAGCGCAACTATCAAGACTCACCACAATGTCGGTGGCCTTTTGGAAGGCATGCATTTGAAGCTAATCGAGCCCCTCCGCGAACTTTTCAAGGACGAAGTCCGTGAGTTGGGCAAGCAGCTTGGCATTCCAGAGGAGCTTGTCTGGCGCCATCCATTCCCCGGTCCGGGCATCGCCATTCGGATCCTCGGAGAAGTGACCCCAGTATGTGGCCTCGTTTATATCATTCTGTCGATGAGAAATGATCTTTTGACTAATAAACTTCAACAGGAACAAGTCCGCATTGCCCGGGAGGCCGACCACATCTTCATTGAAGAGATCAAAGCAGCCGGGCTGTACCGGAAGGTCAGCCAGGCATTTGCAGCCCTTTTGCCCGTGAAGGCAGTTGGCGTCATGGGAGACCAGCGAGTCCATGACCAAGTCATTGCTCTTCGGGCTGTGGAGACCACGGATTTCATGACCGCAGACTGGTATCCGTTTGATGGGGAGTTCTTGAAAACGGTCAGCAGGAGGATCGTGAATGAAGTGAAGGGAGTGTGCCGGGTCGTCTACGACAGTAAGTTTATTTATGCCTTCCACTTCGTTGTTCCATCTCGACCGCCTACTGTTCATGAAGATTGAGCATCTTACTTACTTATTCACAGTCACGAGCAAACCCCCTGGAACGATTGAGATGGAGTAATTATTGATCTGGGATGAATAGTTAAAGGCGTAAGAGTGGGTTCAACAAATTATGACAAAAGCAAACGTCTGCAGTTACGCCTGTAATTGATATCAATGAGGGCACATCACAAAATAACGATAAGCTTAGCTTTCATGAAATTTACTTTCCCTTGGGGTTTTGCTTCTAAGAAGGGAGGATAGATGTAATTGGCGTTTTTGGGGTAACTTTTTCAAGTGTGTCTAGAAGGGGGTTTCTGTTGTCCACGGCGATACTTTTTTTTAATAGTTTAATGTTGGAGAATGAGGTGCTGCTCGTTGAGGATAGCGGGGAAATTCGTGAACAACCTACTCAATAACAACTTGAAGAGATATACTCTGTACAGGGATAGGTATTGACAAGATATGTATCTTCTTATCTCCTCCTCCTGGTTTCTCCTCTCATGAAGAATCGCGCTGGAGCTGGATATCATCGGCCTCACGTGATTGGGTTTCCAGATCCGGTAATGTGGCTTGGGCGCTCTTGGCTCGTCGTCAGCCATCATCAATCACGTCCAAGCAAGTCTTACGTACATACATCCAGGACGGACACTTGCGACAGTTGGGTAGCATTGGATCAATCCTGCAGAGAAAACTATGAGCGACCGTCGCTGGGAATATATGAACGCGCCACGCTCGCTATTCTACTGCTGAAAATTAAAAATCCCCGGACAGATACTAACTAGTTACTTGGTTGAATCTCACCGGCGCATAATATCCCGCGTGTTAAGATGAGCGGACTACGAGGAATGGTCAAGGATGGGTGGCATCCGAAAGGGAAAGATGGTGCTAAGGAGAGCTGGCGGGGCGATTTCAAAGGCATCAACCAAGTCGTACGTTTACTTCTGTTTCTGCCCCTGCTTTCCCGCGATGCGATATTCTTTGTTCATCAAGCGTTCATTAGCGGAGGAACCAGGGTTTGCTGACCGTTTTCTCATGTATCTAGGCCGGATGGGTAGGCAAGGGAAAGAGTAATTCCGATGGTCGTGCTGAACATTCAGCTCGACCGCTGGCTTCTCTGAAAGACCCATCATCCTTCCCTCCTCCGCCCAAACACATACACAGGTACGGCGGGGGTGGCGGGGTCTCAAGCCCGACCTCAGGATTGGGCGCGCCTCTCCCCGCTTCAGATATCCAATCACTACGGCAGCGAGAGCAGGAGGAACGGCAGACTGAGGATGCAGCACGCTCAAAGAGGCCCCCGCCTCCTGTGCCATATAGAGCAAACACCACCGGGTTATCTACGGATAATTTTCTCCCTCCTCCTGGTCGGCGGCTCACCACTTCAACCGGATCGGCGGACGAGTTACGATCAAAACCAACCCCTAAACCAAAACCTTCCTTGCCCCCTAGGTTACCACCTCGAGGCGCGGCACATCCATCTCCGTCTCCTTCGCCGCCTCCAGCATATGATTCTGCTCCGAACAGACTGGTATCGCCAATAAACCAAGGGGCCATTAGTCGTCTGGGTAATGCCGGCGTCTCCGTCCCAAGTCTCGGCATTAGCAGGACAGACTCTGGTCAACGGGAAAGAGTTTCTAGGTCGGCGGGAGCCGCGTCTCCATACAGCCCCCAGAACGAACTGCAGGAACGATTTTCTAGAATGAATACCTCGTCTCCAAGTTCAACTTCACCCGCAGCAGCGGGACCCGCTGCGGGAACTACCACGGAGCAGAAGCAACATGCAGTACGAACTGCGCACTCATTCAGCCGGGACCCCACATCCGTATCCCCAAGTGATGCGCGGAGTGCAGCGTCGACAGCAAGGAATTTCCGCGAGCGCCACAGTGACCAGATAGACTCGGGCAAGAAGAAGCTGCTCCAGATAGATCAAAAGTATGGAATTTCAAAGCGAATAAACAGTTTTATAGAAGACCAGAAATCCCCCGCGTATCCGGATTCGCAACCTCCGCCACCGCATGCTAACGCTGCCTACAGTCCTCAGCCTCCCCCGCCCAATGCTTTCAACCGACCTGATCTGCACGCTTTGAATAATCGCAAACCTCCTCCTCCCCCTCCCCCACCAAAGAAGCCGAGCATGCAAGCTCTGCCTGTTGATGGACCACCCCAAGTGGCCCCACCTCCACCCTTACCACTGGGAACCAAGCCGCGTTAAACCCTACGAGGCATGGCCCAAACTGCGTTTGATCACATAATAAAGGCGTTTCTCGAACCTAGCGCATGTCTTTTGTCTTTTTGATTTTTGTTTTGACTTTTATTTTCTTGTTGCTTTCCTTCTTGGATTTCATGCTTTGGAGGGGACATTATTGGCTCTCTTTGGCGCAACCCCAGGCGATAGGAGTTGAAGTGGTGTTTGGCATATCCAGATTTTGCTTACATGTTTTCATTGTCCGGTTCACTCTTTGCATATCACACTATTCTTTGTGAATGGTATGTTTTTCTTTTATCATTCATTACCCGCTGAGATGTTTTCATATTTATTAATGATGATGGTGTGTCAGTCTGCATGACCCTGTATCCACAAAGCTTCTTATCACTAATATTGGTGAATAAATGCATTAAACAAATCTGCTTTTGATACTTTCCCGCCTGTTTGCGGGGTGAGATTTGGTTCGCCATAAGCCCTGGTGGGCAAGGGAAACCACCGAGAGATTGCTTATTCACGGTGCTTCTTCACTCATCCTGCCATTGATTCTCTTTCAATATCAGTTCCTGGGTACCTATATATATGTAGATATATAAATACCCCCGAAACTCCCCCCATCAGCGTTTCTTCCTCCTCCCTCTTCTCTTGCCAACTCCAGCTTCAACCAAATATCTGCTTGACACATCATACCTTCTACAAGCACCACAGACAGATATTCAAAAGCACAGAACCAAACCCACCCAACATGATCCATATCAATAAACCCCAAACCCGCCTCGGCAGCATTCCCATCCCCAAAACCCCGCCACCGGGTAGTCCTCCTCCCGCACCCCCTCCAACCCCCCAATCACGGCCATTCACAGTCCCACTCAACCTCGACGAGAAGTGGTTCGCCACCACGCCGCCCACATTCC
>LDEV01002715.1:0-10724 GCA_001014755.1 Blastomyces silverae
GCTGCCTGAAGTCGTTGATCGAGAGCCTTAAGCGCAAGTGCTCTCCGCCGCTCTGCCTCCTCTCGCTTACCCGAGCCTCTTCCGCCGGCCATCCTGCCGTTATTCAAAAGGCTAGGGAGCCCCGCTTCACCACGCGCCATTGCTTGTTCGTTACCTGATGCGATATCTTCTTCGGAGAAAGGCGTGCAGATACGCATGGCGATGAGGATTGAGTATATCTTATCTGTGACGAAGGAGATGAGGGGTTGTACGGCGTCCGGGAAGAAGTTGGCAAAGGCGAAAGTTTCACTGGCATCGCCTTTGATGCCGAGTCCGGTGGTTGAGGTGCCTGAGAGGTCTGGTTGGCGTTTGTAGAAGCGGAGATAAGTCCAGCTCGACAGTAGACCGAGCCAGCTCAAATTAAGTGCGACGTCGGTTCCGAGGATTATGCCGCCAATGGCGTTCAGGAGGAGGAAGAGGGCCGGGAAGTGCTTGACTCGCATTTTGAAAATGCCTTTTAGAATCGTTACGGTGTGTTCGGGGACCAGTTGTTTGAAGGCCACCAGAAACGCCGCCAGAATCGATATCCCGCCAGATATTCCTTTCGAACTGTGGAAGCAATTTAGTAGCGATTTCATAAGCACGCACACTTCTGTAGGAGAGCAGGGCTTTTGCGGGTAAAAAAAAAAAGAACTTACGCAATAGTAGCATCAGAGACAATACTCGACCACAAAATGTAGAGGAAAGTCACGACGATATTCGGCACCAGCGCAACAACAAGGATGAACTTCGCAAACTCCCGCGAACCCCACGCGCGCTCCAGATATTTCCCCCCGTAAAGTATAGTCGCTCCGGTAATGATGACGGTGAAAATATTTTGTTCGACACATGTGGCCGTCACCAGGGTCCACGGATAAAAGAGAATATTGGATGGAACTAGCGATAAATAAGGGATAGGTGCACCCGGTGAGCCTTCATACTGTCTCCATCTTGCAACGCCGTTTAGAAAGGATAGAGCGCAGATGGCGCTGAGAATCGCTCGTGTGATAGGGGGGATATTTATTCGCGGCGCCATGACAGGCGGTTGGTTGGATGTGTTCCTATTCACGGATGGGGTAGTAGATAGTTATATGTTTCCTGCGACGGATTCCGCTGGGTTGACAGTGTTTTAAATCCACTGTCAGTGGACTGCGCAGTAAGCAGGATTTCGTCTATTTTGCTGAAAGTTGAGGTTGCAACCCGTGTTTGGATGATGGCTTCAGTAAGCTTGAGGATGAATAGCAACGGAGCATATTTAATCACATGACCAGACACTTAAGCTCGCCCAATCAGGCAGGCTTCGTTCCTTGAATCAACAACACATCGACGACAATTTCATTTGAGAATTACATCGAACTATGATGGGATCGATTAAGTCAAGTTGATTCAGTCAAACATCTTCACTCACACATCTTCACTCGCACAAGAACCCCTAAAGTCTGCAAATGAGCTAGGAGATATCCCCAAATATCCTGTCCCGCGACTCAGCGCTGATACGGGCTAATTCAGGTTCACCTGGACAGGATGCAACGTTGCACCTCTAATTTTGTGCATGCTCTATTTCAAACCAACCATTGGAATGGGGCGGGCTTTCAATCATGTTCCTCTGGAGCTCAGTTGTACCATCCTAGGGGAGAGAGCCAGGCAAACTGCAGATATCCCCAAGGGAAATGTTTAGGCTTGGGACGAGCATCCGAAAGTCGGGCCCCCGTGGTACAGAATGTGAGAACCCGAACCCTACAAGCGTTCCAGAGCTACATATTTAGGTTAAACTTTAGTTATCTCTGAAGCTTTTTAAGGTTATGTGTTGGTTTCTTGCAATGGACCAGTCTAGCGTGGGAAGATGCTCGACAGCCATTCATACTATATTGCCATTATTCATCTCTATACCAACCCGGCTGTTTTAATGCTTGATACTAGTATCCATGAAGCGATCACTTCTCCTGGAGCAAAAGCACGCCGGAGGTTTGTGTCATGGACTCAAGCAGACAGTCTGCTGGGCCGCCTAGGGACGGGATCACATGATATGGAATTTGTGTCTTGCAGAAGAAAGTCGAACACCTGGTTTGAATGCACCGATCTACGAGGCGCATACATATAGATAGAATGCTCGTAATACTCCTCCCGCAACAGATAAATTTTCTACTCTCCCTCTTCTATTTCAGATTTCTTTGTACATACTTTACATACGTTGTAGTTGTGTCTCCCGCGGAAAATGGCATCCATGCTTGGTAATCTAAACAAGCTCGTACCGCCACTGTAAGGCTGACGCAGACCAGCAAGCCCGCCCTCCGCGCCAAGCCCGGTAACATACGGTCACCGCAGCCACACTCTAGCCCGATTGGGCCATCGAGACCATCGACTTCTTCTGCCGCCGCCAAAACATCTTTCGACACCAGACAAGACACATCTTGGGGATCGTGAGTCCTTGAGTCCTTGACGGAGTAACAGACTGTAAGCTGGCGAAAGAACCAACGAGGGCACAGAAAACGAAGGGAAACCTGCGCCGACCAACCACATTATATCGCTATTATTCTCCCCCCCCTCAAACTCTTGACTACCACCCCAGATCCCATCACGTTCGGCGCTCGTCTGCCACTGGACAACCGACAACCCCCCAGATCCGACCACCGCGAAAAGGACATATCGAAATCCTGCATGACAGAGTTCGTCGTACAGAAACACTAGGCGGCTCATCCCTTCTCTGCTCAACTGTGTTTCTGGTGTTTCCGGTGTTTCTGAGGCGTTTCGACCCATCCATCTCCAAAACCGCCCAAAACCGAAATTTCAACGATTCTGTCCAGAGGCTGGAGCCATTTCCTTCTCCACATCGCTCTCGTTTCCCTCCACCTTAATTCTTCTTAATCCTCCCCCTAGGCTTCCTAGTCTCTCCCAGTCCAAGACCGCAACCCTTGCTCGTCTGTGGGCGCGAGATCGCCTGTTTCAAGCATCGGTAACCAGCCCTGGCGGGTTTGTGTTGTTCACGCCTAGAAAAGGCCCATCTTACGTGCCAATCTTCAATTCTTTCCATCCCCCCCAAACCCCAAATCCAAGAAAAACCTCGAAATCGTGGCGCCTGGCTTTCTCTTCCTTGTCTTCGATCTCTCTTAGAACCACCTGGGCTAAGTAAGGTCGTCTCCCCATCTTCTTGACTTATCATCATTTTCGGTTTCCCTTTTCCTCCAACAGCTCCGTCCGTTGTCGCCTCTGTCTTAATTTATTCTCCTTGGATCGACACCCGCTTGGCGCCTTTACATCAAACCCGTTAAATCACTACGATTTCCACCCACCGTTTATCCTCAAACGCGTCAAGCTTTAATTTAATCTCTTTGGATTGATTCTCCCGTTGCAGGTTCCTGTCGTTCATCCCCCCCCCGGTTACTCCGCCACCACTGCTGGTACCTGAAGGCATCCGCTTAGCTTATTTCTCAGCCTCGACTTGTTCTTCACATTTGCGCTCGGGATCACATCCTTAACTTTTGCGCTGGGGGGACATCGGATACCTGCCGTGGAGGCTGGTATTTTTTCGCTGATATCAACTCTGTATTTGTATTTCACTGCTGCTGGGCGCAGCGGTTACACATGTCACGATGGCGTATGCTGGCCTCACATCGCATCATGTCAACTACTTGATTTGGAGGTGAGTTCTGCGCATCTCTCTGCGGCTTGCAAGTCCTTCTCCGTCCACCACCCCCACCCCATCGAAGAAAGAAAAACAAAAGAAAAAAAAACCAGCTTATCTTATGCAACCATTATTGCCATTATAAATATACATACAATCAAAAGCTAACTGAAAAAAATCTTTGCTTAAAAAGATATTTACAGGAATCAGGTTCGTTCACTACGATAAAGCTAATTTGATTTTTCTTTCTACTGGGATTGGTCGTTAACCGCTCGAACCACCTCCCGCTCATAGGCCACGGAGATGCCGCGCTGATGCTGCAGCGCGCCTGGAACCACAATCCCCAAGATTTTCCATTCGCATCATATATTAAACCCCACGCCCTGATAGTGCTAATTCAGAAAGGGCTTCAGTATTATGACCTTGAGCAATCATTAGACCAGGCATGTCACCTTTCTTGTCCGCATTGTTGCTATCTCGCTTGACACCCGCCAAACTGTCCTAACTTTTTTTATTTCCTTGTTATAGGCCGGGAATGCAGTTTCCTTGAATCCGGTATCATTCTTTGGTCCTGTTGCTAGCGACTTGCGCGCTCCAGCCCAGAAAACAGACCATGGCGATGCCACAGATGCCACCGTTACTAAAACACATATCCGCGCAGCATCCCCCAAACCAGCAATAGACGGAATCGTCAATGGGCACGCGAATGAAGTTGCTACGACACCAACATCTGGGAAGCCGCGGAAGCCTACGAGTGTTAAGGACGGCGATGTGTCCGTGAATGCCGACGCAACGCCAATGGAAATTGACAAGCAAGAGATTCCTCAAGAACAAGCCCCCCAAGCCAAGGCGTCGCCCTCCGTCGAGCCTGTTGTAGATGCGGATGGTGATGTTGGCATGCGAGGACAAAATGAGCGGGAACCATCCCCGCCGATCTTCACCTTAACAGTGGGTCAGAGCACTGGCGTTCAAATATCTCCTTCCAAGGCTGCCGATTTGGGCCCAGACACTACTCTTCTCGATATCGACGGTGATAGCCAGATAACCCAGACCCTGTGGCGGCCAGATGATCCAACAACGGTGACTGCAACAGGTGACACATTTTGTGGCCTGTGGAAGCTGTCAGGACCACGCTCATCAAGTGCGCCGACTCATGAGCCTCTGGTCGAAACTAAAGGGGATGGAACATGCGTTACCGCCTCAGGTTGGGATTCTGCTGGCAAGATGCTTGCAGTAGCTACCTACCAGGATCCAATGAATGGGAGCATTACCATGTATGGGCAGGATGGGACTGCAATAGACTTGCTACCAGATCTACCAAGGATGGTGTCTGGACTATACTGGGCTCCCCGAGGGTTGCGAATGGCTGTGGTTTTATCCGATGGGCAGCACTCTGAATTAACGCTATGGGACCAAGCGGTTCGGCCCGACGAGTTCCCAGCACCACAAGGAGTAGACGGGCTAGTTCATGAAGTATCGTGGTGCGGTGATGAGATGATCTATGCGTGTGGAGATGGATCGGTATATGAGTACCGTGCGGATACAGATATCCAACTTACCAAGACCTTCACGTCCACGGATGGACAGGAACCGTGGACATTCATTGGCAGCGCCATGATCGCCGGGTCTCCAGTGGCCGTCACCGCCTCCAGCTCAACGACAAAAATCTGGGTTCCCACCCACGACATTAGCGTCAGCGACGCCCACCATGGGGATATAACAGCCCTCGAGCTCCGACCACAGCCGCAATCCAGTCTTCTGCAAAAGAGCACGTCCCTGCTATTCGCCACCTCCTCCATGGACGATACGGTTAAGCTTTGGAATATATATGTTGAATCTAAGCAGATCCTGTGCATGCACCGTCTGTACCTAGGCCCGTCGTCGCCGGCACTATGCTCGAGATTTTCGCCGGACGGCTACGCCATCGCTGCCGCGACGCATGATAAGCTTTTGATTTGGAGCGTGGAGCGGGGTGGCGTGGCGTTGGCGAAATGGACGGCGCCAAGGACTGATGTGATGATGAAAAGCGATGGGGATCATATGGATGGGGCGGGGAATAATAACAATAGTAATAGTAGCAGTAGTAAGATGGAGGGTTTGGAGGATTCTACGTTCTACCGCTCTCTATCGTGGGATTGTGACGGGAAGAAACTTGCGCTAGGATTTGGGAAACAGGTATGCAAGTTTCCTTTAGCACTCTTTTTGTCATTTGTCGTCACGCTTGTCCTGTTCGCTTGCATCCGCATTTGGAATGATGGGTTGTTCTTTTTGTGTTTTGGCTCCAACTTCTCGTCTGATTTTCTTTATTTACTAACTGCTCCTACCACAGCTGGCCATCATCAATCTTCAACGATGACAACCGTTTGCTTTGCCAGAAATATTTAAGCCTCGCTTACATGTACAATGGGAAGGCCTTTATGAATGACAGCGTCTACGAAGCATGTCGGGATACTCATTTTTGGCATGATCATCTCTTCGATGGTCCCGGACCTTTCAATTATCCTTAGTCCCCACCGTTTACAACGGAAGCAACCCGGAATTTTTTCGAAGCCTGCAATAAAGAAATTATTAGCTCGGCTGATAATTGCAGATACTCCCACCATACCATGCTATGCATACCGTAACCCAAAACCCCCTCTTCTCTTCGAAAATCCCGGCCCCGGGTCCTGCACCAGGCAAACTGAACAAGCATCCCAGGCGTGGCCCAGTCTATCTACTCTTGAACGAAAGGTACTATCTGCCACAGACGCTCGAGGAATTCGATCAATCCCCGCCCCGATTCAACCTCACAGCCACCCTCCGCTCCCTCAAGCGAGCCCTGATCCTGAACCCTTCCTCAACCTCATTCCAACCGTGCAACCACGCACTAATCCCATCCATCAGCCTATCAGTATCGTCGTTTCCATCGCCGCCCATGGTCCCCTCCAACTTCCTCGTTTGATTGCGGTGATCCCACTCTCCGCCTCCCCTTCCTCCTCCTAGGCTAGAAGGAGAAGAATAATACTCCGAAGACCATGTATATTCCGAACCGCTGTCGATGTCGACGTCCACTGCATTCCGCCGATGTAGTTGCTTTTTCCAGCGCTGCATCCAACCCTCCAGTCCACGCATGGTGCCCTTTAAGCTTTCCAGTTCGATTTTGTTCTCGATCTTCTCTGCGCGCCTGTTTTTGGGGGTTGTTTTTTCTCGCATTATTTTTTTGTGTTCTTTTATAAGGCCGCTCGATTCAACTTTTGATTATACCAGACAACATTGATACCCCATGATGATTTCTCCTTTGGATATTATCCAAACGCTCCATGTGATTTTCTTTTGGGAAAGAAGTCAACATGAACGGCAGGGCAGGGCAGGGAAGGGAAGGGAAGGAAAGGGAAAGGCTTGAGCTTGGGCATGTTCTTGGGAGGAGAAAAATAAAAGAAGAGAAAATAAAAAACTTACAGCTCATCAATCTCATCCTCCATCTCCAGAATCCGCTGTGCGAGCTTTTCACACTTCACAGTAAACACAGCGTTCAGATGCAGACATTCAACCCGTCGCTGCTCGAGACACCTCGTGACGTGTTGCAGATCTCGCATTATAGCATCCAGCTCGTGATGGTCGACTAGCCCTTGACTCCGGGCCGTGGCGTTTTGGGATTCGATTTTGGGTTCTGGTTCTGATCTGGAAACTGCCTGTGGTGGTCGAGGATTATGGGATGTTGATACCGCTACAGCTAATACCGCGTTGCTGGATTTTCCATGCTCATCTCCCATACAGGCTGAGATAGTGGAAGCGGGCGACCCGGCTATTATTATTATCTCTGCCTCACTCTCTTCGTCTCCTTCTCTTTCTTCTTTCCCTCCGTGAACCCCAACCTCGTCGTGATCAGCATCATCATGCGGATCCAGCAGTAGACCCTCGATGCCGTCTAGATACCGGTTGATAGCGATTAATTTCTGCAGCGACATTGATCGCGACGATGGCGTGTGTGGATGTGTTTGGTTATTGCTCTTCTTGTCATTACTGTCATTGTCATTGTCACTGTCATTGCTGTTACTGTTACTATTATCGGAATTGGAATTGGAATTGGAATTGGAATCGGAATCGGCCATCAAACGGGCAAGGCGCATCAGGCGTTCTGTCATTATTGTTATTGTTATCGTTGGTTTTTGAGGCGGCAATGTCGTCGCGTTCATTAACATTGCCTTTGACATTTTTGCCATCGTCGTCGTCGTCGTCGTATCTGGCGTTTGGGTAATATTTTCAGAAGAAGAACAGTCCAGGTCGATTGCGGAGTCGGTAAAAGAGTTGTTAATGTTAATGTTTGGGGAGTCCGTGGCTGATGACGATGATGATTCCGTTGTTGCTGTTATCATCGTTCTTGTTGTTGTCGACATCGCACCACCCTCATTTGAGTGGTGTGGATGATTAGGAGTTGTCGACATTTTGGAATTACCCTTCCTCACTGCATATATTTTCCTTCGTGTCGTTTTCTTATTACTATTATTATATATTTATTATCCGTCTTTGTTTTTTGGCTCGGATTTATATTTCTCGTTGCAGGGGGCGGCGGAAGGGTTTGGATCTTATTTTCCTTTTCTCTTGTCTCCCCTTTGCTTGCTTGCTTGCTTGCTTGCTTTCGATTTGTGTATTGTATTATTGTTTGTAGATACCTTAGGTAGACATGGATTATTCCCGGTAATATATATCTATATATTTTCGACCCGGTTGGAAACGGACAAGCGGAGAGGGCCGCGCTGGGATACTTGGTTTTTTTCTCGGGAATTGGAGTCAGACAGGAATATTGAATGAAGTCCCAGGAGGGGGGCAGTATGTAAAAGAAGGGATGATGTTATAGTTCTCAAGATAGAAAAAGTTTAAAAGTAGATTCTTTCTGTTTCGTATCACGATTTCATCCCAATTGAACTCAACATCTTACAGTTCCACAAATGGGAGTGGACAGAGCTTGATTATATTATGCTTATATTATTATTCTTTCCCGTGATCCCATTTTTCCCATTCCTTTTTTTCCCCCCTGTTTCGGCTGATGCGACGCGACAAGCGGGTCTTGCAATCATAATACTGGGGTTTTTGCTCCGCTTAATAACTGTGTCTAACCTCCTTCAAATCGCTGCTCGCTGTGCGCTAACCCTCATCAGGATAAACTGTGGCTGGTGCGGTAATTCGGCTGACTAAGTCGCTTATTATTAGCCTTCGTCCGCGACTTCCCGACACGGTATCCACGTTTGCTTGCCCGCGCTAGACCTGAAACGGACACGCGGTCAGATCGACCTCGGGACGCATCCGGGCTTGACAGGATGACATAATCTGTCATTTGCTTGCGTCGCCAAGCCGGGGCCTCGGTTTAGCGTTAAAGAGCTCGCTTTTTTGTGTTCCGATGGCTGATGGAGTCATCTCATCGCGTTGCCAAAACTTTTATATATACCCGTTTACGGACATTATCATGCGATTGTGCTACCTTTCTTCTCCTCTCTCGTTTTCTTTGCGGCTGAATGCTACCTTGTATATAAATTGATATTATTCCCCCCGTTGAAGGACCGGTTTCTCCTGCGTTATTTAACGAGGAACAAACCCCGCGGCGAATCGGAGACACCACCACCACCCCGCGCCAGACTCCTTTCAACAGCCATGTCACCACGAGTATGTTGTTTTCTACACTTCTTTTTGGGAGTGGGGTGTCAATTGAGCTACACTTCTACCATTCTAGTCTTTTTTTTGCAAAACTCCGGGCTGTCTTGGGTTTGCTGCTAACTATTCGAATTTGGTGCAGCCAGTCATTCAACCCACATTAGAAGTGGTCAAAGATGTCCTCGAGCAATCAAAGGGCGCGCCGCATCCGCCCAACCTGATTCCTCTAGTGGCATCGGTGCCGGCAGATCTACTCACTCCTACTGTGGCATATTTGAAATTCTCGGCGAAGTGAGTTTGTAGTTGGTTGGCTATTCATTCCCCTCAGAGAGAGCTACAACCTAACGGATGCGATTGCTTGTCTTGGCAGCTCGAAACTATCCTTCCTCTATGAGAGTGCCACTACGATGGAGACAATTGGGAGGTATAGCTTTGTGGGAGCTGGTATGTTGTTTGCCCCCCCCTGTTTTCTGCCGCAAAATAAATGCCAACCGAGCGCGCTTCTCATTTTCGTTATTCCCCCTTTCATTAGACCCGAAGAAAGTCCTGAAAACTGGCCCTGGCCATGGGCCCGAATGCGATCCACTCCCCGCCCTCGAAAAGGAGCTGTCCCGGTTCCGCGTGGCCACAATACCAGGCCTCGAGTTACCACCCATGGCCGGCGGAGCAATTGGCTATGTTAGCTATGACTGTGTGAGATATTTCGAGCCCAAAACAGCACGACCCATGAAAGATGTACTCAAGGTACCTGAGTCGCTATTCATGATGGTTGACACCATTATTGCCTTTGACCACTTCTTCCAAGTTGTCAAGGTTATCACATATGTACAAGTCCCGGAAAATGGCGGAGATCTGGAAGTGGAATATCAAAGGGGGCAGGCAGTGATCCAACGTGCCATCGATGTACTGCTAGATCCTGAAATACCACTTCCATCACAACCACCGATTAAGAGGGGCCAAGAGTATACTTCTAACATTGGGCAAGCGGGATATGAAGGCCATGTGAAGAAGTTGAAGGAACATATCATGAAAGGCGACATTTTCCAGACGGTCCCTTCACAACGACTAGCACGCCCCACATCTCTTCACCCATTTAACCTATTCCGACACCTGCGCACCGTGAACCCATCCCCATACCTCTTCTACATCGACTGCGATGACTTCCAGCTCATAGGCGCCAGTCCCGAATTACTAGTCAAAGAAGAAAAAAGGCGGATAATCACGCATCCCATCGCCGGCACTGTGAAGCGGGGCAAGACACCACAGGAGGATGAACAACTCGCCGCAGAGCTAACCAACAGCGAAAAGGACCGCGCCGAACATGTCATGTTAGTCGACCTCGCGCGCAACGACGTCAACCGCGTCTGCGACCCGGCAACCACACACGTCGACTGGCTGATGGTCGTGCAGAAATTCTCGCACGTGCAGCATCTGGTATCGCAGGTGTCCGGCATCC
>LDEV01002716.1:9630-24699 GCA_001014755.1 Blastomyces silverae
TGCGCGTATGTTACCAGCACGGATCCCGCTGTTCAGATACTTGGTCTCATTCTAGCCATCGGAGGAAATACATCCATGGATTGTTTCAATCCCTTTTCATTCAATTACCTCTATCCAGTCTGTTCTCATTAGAGCGACTGGTGTTCGTCTCGGCGAGCCCCTCATCTTTAATGGTGGTCTGCAGAAACCGTCCACACCCTTTCGTGTATGGCTAATATATCAGCAAGCCATCACATCCACCACTGCCAAACCCAACAGACCCAACCAACAACTTAGGGATTTATGGCCGATTAGCTTCATTTCACTGCCGTCCCACGATTTTTGTTCTTACATCGATTCCCCCGATATTGAAGACCACCTTAGAAAATTTTGAATACATGGGACTATTTATCATAGCCATTGAGGCTGCATTGACATTCCTATTCTGTGCATTGTATTCTCGGGAGAAAGATTATCGTATGCGCGAGTGTTGCCCATGGCCCTTGAAAGACTTCGAATATGATGGATTGTGCTGCCACAATCCCCCTATCGAGCCGGTGAGCGGACAGTCTGGCCTCACTCCTGAACCGCTCGAAAAGATGGCCGAGGAGATTAGGGGAAGGAATTGTGCCGACCACTCGTCAATGGGACAAGCAACTTGCAGCTGTGCCTCAAAGACCCTCATGGACCGCCATAACAAGCTCAGAATCCTGGGTGATTCCAGCTTCACATAGTAATGTAACTTTGCGGGAAATGTACTTGGGGAGAGACAAGTCTGCTTGATTAGCAACCTGATAAGTGAGCCGGCGCGTCAAAGAATCCTCGATCGAATCTCTCGTTGTCCAAATTTCGTTTCGGTCTAGCAGCTGATAGTCCTGGCCCTCCCGCAGCCATGGTCACTATATAGGGTAGGCACTGGGGAATTCCTACTCTCAGAGAGAAACATTAGTGCCGACTGGCTTTTTAGGCTGTAACAGCATTTTTGTCATCTCTACTGACTAGCAGCAAGCATTTGAAGCTTCTTTTCCTCTGCCAGAGCGTGCGCGACGTCCTACCTGCAAATTCTTAAGGTTCCGCGGTATCTGACGAACGAATCCGTTTAGAAGACCAAATTTTCTATTTCTAAAATTATCCATTCTCAAAGCAAGCCTTCAACTGTAAGTAGAAGGCAAAGCAAAAGCAATGTACTAACAAAAGAAATAGTGTGTTGCATGACGCTTGGCATTACAACGGTCAGCAAAATCCTGGGCGCGAATTCTTCCTTTCCACGATGGTAACCTTCTCGAACTTGGAGCCGGATTCTCTTTTCAAGCACAATGGAGTCTCAAGGAAATGACTGCAATGGCTTAGTTTGATGTCTATCACCTGCAGACTTTCATCATTGCTTATATGTATTCCCACCGAACCCAACTTTAATGGCATTCTGTGGGTCTGGGTTTGTGGTACTATAAACCATTTGTGGGGGGAAGGTTTTATATCAGTGAATCAACAACTGGGCCGAGCAAACTCTAACATTTGAGAATAGAGTTACCACCGGAAACTCCCTACTGGATATATAAGCAAACACTTTTTGAACATTATGACAGCTCGATGTGGTTGTCTGAGTCGAGGAAGAACCAGAGTGGGAGACTCCAGAGGGACTCCTTAAGGAAGTGATGAAGCCAACGAGGGCAAGGAATAATACCGGAAATTCCGCGAATTCCAACCAACGCCAGGAGAAGACTCCCACTGAACCTCCGCCAGAAGGACCCGAAGGACAGAAGAGCCTAAACGAATTTGTCAATGGGACTCGCCAATTCAAGAAAGATGGGCCCTCTGCATTGAGTGCGGTAAAATCGGCCATATAAGCAAGGCCTGCACAGGGCCTGCACTTGGGAGAAGGCCATTCTCAAGGACAAGCTCTTTGGACCACCGGTGGCTTTCGTAAAGCCTCAGAGGGGGAAGACCCCAGGACAGACAGAATCCGCCCAGGTTGAAGCAGCAATCCCGCGTCTGCCTCGGTCACGTGCGATAACCTCGACGATTTATCAACAGCGTCGCCTACGTGCAACGACAGATGGAACTCAGGCTGAAAGACCTCCGCCATTTCGTCCGTGTCTATATCGATGACCTAGTCATATTCTCGCAAAATGCAGATATTGCAAGAGGGCCCAACCAAAGGACCCCAACGCAAGAACTTTGCGCCAGGACAACCAAAGTCTACCCCCTAGGTCCCAAAGAACGTCAGCTGGGCTACCGTACAACCTACAAGGACGGCCTCCCCGTACGAAAAGGGCGTCCTGTCGTCGATCTCAGAGGGCTAAACAAGATAGTTGAACCCGACATTTACCCCACCCCCTCGCAGTTTTTCATCGGCGGTGGACAATCCTAGGCCTGATACCCTCTGCCCTAGCAGGGTGACAGAAGTGAAAGTGATGAAGGACTTACGAGGACTTAATACTATCTGCAAGAGTCTTAGACGTTCGAATAACTGAGACCTGATAATGACCATCAAATTTGGGGTTGTACTGTCAGAAACAACATGCTTTGTGCCATGGAAAATCGCGACTACCCTGCGCAAAACGATGAAGATTCCAGCAATACCACTAGTGGCGATGATGATGACCAAAAGGATGTTGATGAGGCTATGACAGTGTTAACACCAACCAATTAGCCAAAGCAATGACTACAATTCTAGATAATCTGGTCTCCTTCGAAGCGCAATTCAACTCCAGGATTCCTCGAGGCATCGTTCTTTTAACAGCGCATCGTGGGCCGAAAAGTCCTACTGCCAACAGGTTCTTTGACTGGCGCTCATAATGGTCTAAACAGGCCCATCAAGACATCGGTCGCATTCAACATGCTATCATATCACATAGCGCGTAGGATGAGAGTGGCAAAGATGATCCATTCATGAGGTTCCAGAGGAGCTGGAACCATAGGTGCTACCGTGCCGCAGAAGACTGCCAGCGATGTTCTGAGCCATGTAATAAGCAAGGCATTCTTAGCTATCTAGAGTGACTAAGGTGTAACACCCTGCCTCTACATTTCTTAGCACTACTGCGAGCCACTCATTTCAACAACCTCTGCGGTCAATAGCCGCCCGTGCTAACATCATTATCATACACACACGCCGCCCCTTATATTACTTATGCAGTGAGGGCACTGCTTTCTCAAGAAAGGGGGCAAATGTTACACCTTAGTCATTGGTTGTGAGAAAAGTTGATATCATCATCAAAGTACACGGAAAATCATCATTAAAAAATATGGAAATTGTGTGAAATGTCGCGAGAAACATCGCTATTGTTGTCAAAGTACGCGGAAACTCATCATTGGAAAATATGGAAAATATCATCGAAAGGGGCTTGCGAACGTTGCTGGATTGAAATCGTCAAACGTAGTAAATATTGCAGAGAATGGACCAACTAGGATATACCAGTCGTTGCCGCCGCTACCAGACGGAGGATGGAGTAATACCTTTCGCCTTTACCCGTACGATCAATTACAATGACTATTACGATTCTATTGGCTCTCCAGTCTTGCAAATACTGGCGGTTTCTGGTTGTTGCTATTTATCTGGCATCGATGCATCGCCCCAAGCCTTTCAGTAGATTGGACAAAGCTACCTGGCTTCTGATATCGTTCGATCGATGACTTATGACATGCTGGGCATGTCTATCTCTTATCAGAGTTTGATAATTGAGTCAATTTATATGATGATGATGATGAGAAGAAGAAGAAGAAGAGAGATGAACAGCTCTGTTTCAGAGATCTCAATGTGAGATATTTTCTGCCTACACACACTAAAGCTACTTCTTGAAAATCTAACAGAGTTAAGAAGACAGTTACAACTTCTGTTAAGTCTGACAGAGTAATAAGAAGCATCAGCCAGCAGAAAGAGTAAAACTAAGTTGAACAGTGTTTCTAAAGCTTCTTCGTCTCTTTCTCTCTTCTCTCATAACTATGATCATGATAACATCTCTGAACTCAGTATCATGTCAGATGCTCTCACTCTGAGAAAACACATTTTTACAGTTGATGATGATGCTAATTCATCTCAAACTTGATTATCAATTTCAAGCATTGTTACTGATCAGAAGAAGAAGAAGAGAGTGAAGACTGTTATAACGTTCTCTCGCTTGACTCCCTGTATGACCCTTGTTTATATAGTAAGGGGAATTCTCTGATCATACCATCTTGATTAAGTCGTCGGAACCTCTCGATCATGTCTAACACTTCAGTAGAGATCTCCACTGCTGCTCTGGCTATGCTGTCCTACTCTCTCGAAATCGGTTCGATGCTCCGTCTTGAACAATCTAAGAAGATAGAGGATCAACAGAAAGAATTGGATGAGCTCAAAGCTGCTATCTCGCATGACTAGAGGGCCCTGTCGTTCCTTTTATGCTGGATAGAATGTATGCATCGGTAGAAGGTAATAGGACTAGTCAAACGTCTCGCGGAAAAGAAGAGAACAAGCCTACAAGAAGCAAAATGCCTACACCTACCCGTACGCCTACCCCTACGCCTCAGGGACGCCCTTGTACTACCAGCACCCAGAAGAAGATGGAACGAGCCGCCCCTATTAAAACATTCTCCACCTCTGATGTTTGGGAACAGAAACATGGTGGCGATTTCTGGATGGATGGCTTGTCATCTTTACACCCAGACGAGCACCCCCTTTGGGGAGGATACATTGATGCAGCTGAGATTACTCCTGAACACACATCTCCCTTTTATAGACAACTCACATTGGAACAGTTCAATGTATTGCAAAGTATCCTAGAAGGCAGCTCATCAAAGAATTTTCCCTCCAAAGCATTCAGGAAGTGGTGGCCATGCCACTTCACCTTGAATGAGAAAGCCCAGGATGCGAAGACCACTCCTACACAGCAGAAATGGCACTGAACCTTCCAGAAACCAAGCCTCAAGTTAGGACAACCCCTTTCCGCGAAGGATAAATGGAAAACAGCCTTTGTCACCCCACACAGGGGACAGGAACAACTGACAGTTGCATCCATGGCACTAGCTACATCCCTAGGCTTTTTCTAGCAACATATGGAACGGCTACTCTCCCAATACTTATGGAACTCTGTGCTGGTTTACATAGATGACATCATTGTCTACTCTCAATCAGTGAAGGAACATCTTCTACATCTGGATAGCCTCCTCAACACGCTCCACACCGCTGGCATCTCACTATCCCTGTCCAAGTATCACTTTGTGTACAAATCTCTGAACCTCCTCAGGCATTATATCTCTCGCTTAGGACTATCCACTGCTGCAGACAAAGTCCGGGCCATTCAAGCACTTCAATTCCCCAGCACTCTTACCGTCTTAGAGCAAGGGAATGATCTCTTCACATATTACAGAGGATATGTTGATCACTATGCCACTATAGCAGAGCCCCTGAAACAGCTCAAGACACTTCTACTAAAGGGCGCCCCCCGCTCTGGTCGAGTATGGCTTGCCTACACAAATCGGACAGTCATCCCGCCTACAGACGCCCCCGAGGAGCTCCTTGCTCTAATCAAGGATACCCGCCTAGCTTGGTCTACTCTGCAAAGTAAGATATCGGATTCTCCCGTGATGGCCTGATGGAGGCAGAGAGGAAGAAGAAAAGAAGCTTGGATTCTTCTAGAGAGCTCTGAGGATGAGCTTCTCTTATGCTAGCTAAAGCTATGCTACATACAGAAGGAGAGAAGGGAAAGCGGAGAATGCGGAGCATACTCCACTGCACACTCCCTCTTCAAAAGAAGACTGCTACTTCATGTGTAAGGGAAAGAGAAGAACTTAGGAAAGAAAAATAAGAAAACAATAAGATCATGGTTAGAAAACAAAGGGGTAAGAAATTTCTCCGGTAATCAGCATAGAACAAAAACAGCAAGGCCAGACCTAGAAAAAGGAGAATGGTCGATGTGAACATTTTAAGAAAAGGGAACAAGAAGAAACAAATGATGGGAAATGTATCAGGGCCGACCGATGGCTAACCTCCCGGCAGCTATGCTCTCTGGCTCTGCTGAGACTGGCTCCACACCCCCCCTTCTTGCTTGAGCAGTTCAAAAGGATTGAGGATCAGCAAAAGGAGTTAGATGAGCTAAGGACTGTCATAGCTACAAAGGATGCCGACGTCAAGCAGTTACAGGCTACGAATAATACCGTCACCAGAGATACTTCTGCAAATCGATCGCCAAGTATTGCTTTTCTTGATGTGTAGTTGCTCGCGGTCAGCTACTGTGGATGTTATCTACGTTTCGGAGCCTACGACGCAGAAATGCTAGCCATAGGTGAAGCCACAAAACACTGGCATCATTTCATCAGAAGCAACAGAGACCAGATAATACCTTTCGGTAACCACATGCTTCCCTAGCTTCCCTAACAACTGACATGGTTGAACAACATGAGAGGGCCGAGCGCACTGTCGCCTATACCGCGGTGGTATAATGACTTCTTGCACTCTCCATGGAGCCTTTCTGATTAGCACCCACATTTCTAGAGCTTGAAAATACCTCTTTGAATACAATTGCACTGAGATGATGTCATGTATAAGATGGTCAGAATCTATTAGAGGATGAGAAGTACAATTTGTAAGATGACTATGTATGAATGTACCATTTAAATGCCAAAACTTAGAATAGAATAGATTTATCATTGACATAATTTAAGGAATATTCATATCAAACATCAAGAGAAGACATCTCATCTAGACAGTCACCACTTTCCCCGCATCGAAATCCCCAGCCTGCTTGAAGTAATATCCACGCTGATTGCTCACAATTCTCTTTCCATGTCCACTTCCTTCCTGCGTCATAAAGTCGAAATTGAAGTGTGTATGTCCAAAAGCCCACATGCACACTTTTTCATTTTTGAAACACTCCTCCTCACTCAAGTCACTGGCAAATCCAGAGCTAATGGCACTCCCAGAATGTACTGGATCAAGTGCTCTCAGATCTTGTGTGATTGGGCTATGATGGGTGAAAATCACAATAGATCTTCCTGGCTCAGAAGTAGAAATGGTAGCAACTTGGTTGTTCAGCCATGCCAGATCCGCAGCATGAGCATTGTTATGGTCCTCAACAGTCCAGCCATCAATATAATAGAAGTCATTTAGGCCAAAACTGACTCTCTCCTCCTGCTCTGCCGGAACATGCGAGTAAAGTGTGCATCCAAGCACAGTCACATTGTCAGAAACATCGTAGCGCATCTGGTCCAAAAATATGAATTTCCCAAGGCCCAGAGTTGGATTGTGTTCCGCTCGTTGATGCATCTCATGTGAAAACTCATTAATTCGGTGTCTCACTTCGGCCCAACTGGAATGATATGGCTCATGATTTCCAAGAAGAAAGAGGATGTTTTGGAATTTGTGCAGCTGTGCTTCGATGAATGAGAAGAAACCTGGGTCACGAACATTGCCGATATCTCCCAAGAGCGCGAGATGAGTTGCTTTGCTGGGGATTTCAAAGATGTCATAGGCAGCAGGAGACTCGAGATGGAGGTCAGAGAGAATTTGAAAGGATACCATGCTGATATGTCAGAAAGTGGTAAAATGGATGTTTTGTAGCAGCATGAATGGGCTGGTTTGTTGGAAGGGGTTATTTTGAAAGATTTGACGACAGATAAGGAGTCTTAAAAGAAATGGAAATTGGCGAGTTGGAAACGGGAGGGGACGAGGCGGCATGCGGCGGCTAAATCTAAGGTGTGACAATGTTTACTAGCTACCAGGACACAAGCAACACTTCTGTTGTTTTTAGTCTCCCTAGATGCATATTTCGCCATAAATCGTAAGGCTCAGGGAGGAAAATTACCGAGGGCTTAACTATGGCTTTGGGGAATGCGTATATTGCTTCTCATAATTGTTACAAAACAGATATGCTATCTCCTAACTGCATTCGGAATATCTACACCAGTACGCTACCACATAGCAGGCCACCTTCTCAACCGTAATAAATAGCAAGAAAATGAAACAACACGGGCTTCGTAACCGTTCTGTCTTTGCGCTGGACTACCAAATAAGAGATCTGTGGTCTGCTTTTCCCACCCAAGAGAAAGTGCCCTAGCGACAAAACTTGTAGAAGAGTATTGAAAGTTGGGAGCTTCTAAATTTCCACTCCCGCCCATATAACAGAATCAGTAGATTGCCAAGAGTCATAAAGAACTAAAAAAAACAGCTATAATGCCATCCTCCCTCACGGGAACAGGATATTTGGCACTAATACATGGTTCGTTGATTGCGCTTGTTGATATCGCTGCCGCGGTGCAATCCCTATACCGAGATGGAGGCCACTGGCCCATGAAACGGCTCTCGTTAATCCTCTTTATAGGACAGTGTGACGCAAGTCAGTACTGCTTCAAGAGGTGTAGGATCGCGGCTCGGCGTGGGGTCTTTGGGCGAGATTTAGAGGCGGACCAGTTTGATGCCAGAGCACTAACTGCTTCGGTTTCGTCATCCTTATTTTGCTTCAGTGGAATACTCTTGACCCGGGCGCCCTTTGTTCTCCGTCGTCGGATACGTCGTCATTGCTCGTAGCTATTCGTACCTCCATCGTGGGAGGTTGCATTCAGAGTCCCTTCATCATCAGTATGTAGCCAGTGATCATTCATCATTCGAGGAAGATTCCTAGCGCTGATAGGTAACCCCTTGGGGAAACGGGACGCTACCCGCGTGCGTAAATCGATTCGCGGAAGGACTGAAGTCACCCCACCACTCATCCGCACAGGCGCTTATCATATCACGCGCTCCTTCAATTTCATCCCATAAATATGAATCGGCTTTAGTCATGATTCGAAAAGTTTTGTATCGTTTCATAATCGGAGGTTGGGGAGAAGCGTCCGGCCACGGGGCGTCTTGAGGTCGACGACAGAAGGGAATGTGGGGCCTACTTTCGCCGTAGAGCTCGCCCACGACGAATATCTTCAGCTTTGGAAGGCCAGTCGGGCCAAACGCCCATTGCAAGAAGGCTAGCAAGCAGCCCACACGAAGATAATTATGTATGTCGCTGAATTCCCCGTTATCAGTGGCCCCCTGATCATAGTTCACGGGTGGTAAATCTAACGTGACCCTAGTGGGCTGGTGTGTACGGCTCTCAACTAGATTTACTAGAAGTTCACGTGTAGCTTTCCAAGATACCCTCAAATGCAGAAGTTTAAGCCTTTGGTTCGCGGCATAAGGTTCTAATTTTTGTTTCTAGAAACGTCAATCAGTAAGCACTCACAATGAGCCAAAGTGCAAAAATTTATTCATAATAACCATACCAGGACAGAAGGCATCAATGTAAATCCAAAACACTCGAGGCTGGTATTTTGGAAAACGAGATCGGCAGAGTCATGCCACGGCAGGGGGTATTCGCAAAACCAGAACTCAGAGGAAGGCAGCGTGATGAATCCCCTCCAATGATGGATAAGACGCCGTAGTGTGGACTTGTGATGAAGAATCCCGTTAACTAAGGAGGGTTCGCGATTGTGTTTGTGAATGAGATCCCATAGGTAAAGCTCTTCAAGGCCTTCGAAGGACATTAAAAAATCGTCGATAACACGCCTATGCAACGGACGTGGCTGGCCCACATCATCCAAGTCGTTAATCGCGAGCTCAAACGACTTAAGTCTCATTGTACGATTTAACTGGATTACCCTCTCAAGGAAGCACAGAGAGCGTCGGCAATGAAGCAACTTAAGCGAATCGAGTTGTTCGAGAAACGGGGCATCAGCCAGATTTTGGTAGCCCCATTGGAGCCAAGCATTGTTTAAAGATAACGAGCGTAGCTTTGGTAGGCATACGACGGCAAAGCGTGAATATCCGGCGCCTGGACCGTGATTCCCATATGACCAGGAATAGGAACATGGCTTGACAAATACCAGCTCCAGCGACACTAGACTATCGGAATTCGCATCTAAGACTGGTACATAATGGTATTCCCGAACTCGTCCTTTCCAAGAGAGGTGGCGAAGATGTCTGAAGTGCTTAAAAGTCAGAGATTTAGGGAAGTGATTACAGATCGGATCATCAAATAGTGAGAGTGACGTGATACGTCTCTGGTACTGCGAGAGATAGCCAGACGGGCCTAGTAGTTCAGAAGGTTCACAGAATCCCAGCTTCCAGCTACAGACTTCCAGAATTAGTATGGATACACAAATGTTTTTACTCCTTTGAGAACGTACCTGAAGCTTTGTAGAGAGTCCTTTGGGATATAAAGAAGCACAGGTAACGCTTTCTTCCCGATTAATTCTATGGTATTCTCATGTTCTTCGGCTGTTACCCCGTTGTATGGCACTTCCCGAGCCCAAAAGTGCGGTTGGAGCTTTTCAAAACAGGTATGCCCCGGTAAACTGACAGTTGGACTAAGCTCTATATTCCGGACGAAACTAAGACAGTTCACAATGTCCCTAGTTCCATCTTCCTTGAAGTATGTTTTCACGAAGGGCGGTATGTGGAGTTGGGTAAGATCATTGTCCTTGACGGAGATTTTGAAATCATGATATAAGAAAGCAAGCAAATGTCTGTGCAGTGCTTTTGAAACTTGAGACAGATTTTTCAGGGTACGAAGATGGTTTATCTGTGAGAAATTATGCCCTGAACTCAATTATCCCTTTCTGCCAGTAGCATGCTTATTGGAACCTACGTACCTCGCTGATGACCAGGTTAAAAATCTCCGGCGGCAGCTGCAGGAGCATTGTCACCAGTTAGCCTGGAGGTACTCATCCAGGGGGAAATGCCGCATGGTAATGATGGATTAAGGGCATTTAGTTGATGATATCTCGCCGAAGGGAGATCGCTGAAGTCCATATAGAGTTTGGGAGATGAGGCTGACCCATGGTACTCAGTTATCACGTGATATATTCTATTTTTAGCCTTTGATTCGGTCTCTCGCCTGGATGAAAAAGCCCTCCCTGATTATGTTAAAATGGTACAGAATTTTCATTTAGTACTATGAGAATCACTAATTTTTGCAAAACTTGAAGGCTATACAGAGTAGAAACTAAAATGATGAATATCGAATTTCCAATTGCATAGCATACGCTAACTAACCCAGGAAACATGGTATCAGCGAAGCAAAAGTGAAGGCAGCAACAACAAGAGAAGAACAAATCCCAACGCCCTCCCAACAACGCCAGTCATGGAACAATTATAAGAAAAGGAACGGCCAAGAGATTTCAGAGTACATATATATATGCTATACGTATGTATGTATGTACGGTGTAGAATGCAACGCGTGGAGGGATGGGGGGTATGAACATATCCAACCCCAGTCCGTAGGGGGGGGAGAGGGCGGGTAATTCGCATTAAAACCTGTGTTTTTGGAAATAGTCACACGCGTTAGTCATTTAACACCCACAACAAGGCTAGCATGTCATCCGATATCTAGCTCCCATCAACCGGTAAATCGGAATTGATTAAAAACAAAGAGAGTGGGAGGGGGGGCAAATCTTACCTGATCTCATAACTCCCCGCCCTAGTCATGTACCTTACCCATTTAACACTACTATAATTATTCTTCTCAAACACCTTTAGGTACCTCACCAGCAGCCCGCTGCTCGTGAACATAAGCAGACTAAACTCAAGACTGAGCGGCGGCCGACTCCACGCCTTCTGCTGTGTCATACTCGTCAACATCGCTTCTGCGGTGAGCACATACTCGCTCTGGCCCGAGAATCGCGCAATCTTCCAGACAATATTATTCTGCTCCGGTTCATACTTCGCGCGGCCCTGACTCGTCCGTTCCGTGATCTTGGCCGTATTGAGCGGGGTAGGGATGCGAAGGATGACGTTAGTCGCGAACAGCTTCGAGCCGTAGTTGGCTTTGATGGCAATGCTGTATTCCACCTTAGTAGTGCCAATCTCACGCACGATCGGGTGAATTTTAAATGGCAGGTTCACGTTTTCCGTTGCCCGGTAGCGCATCAGCTCGAATTCCCCGTCGGGGGGAACGAAGGAGATGATGCGGTCAGCGTCGAAACGACCAAGCTTCACGCACTGGTGGAACTGGCAGTCCTCCAGAGTAACGCTGCCTGCTGCTGCGCGTGTTGTTTTCGTTTTTCCATCCGATCTTCCGGCGCCGTCATTGTTGTCGAGAAGTAACCTGTCATTCAGGCCAAATTTACACTCGGGTGTACCGGTTAGATACGCTCGCATAACAATCTGACCATTTACGTCGGCACGCAGAACGGTTCCAGTAGCCGACATGAGCAAGTTGACATCCTCAATAACGTCGACAAATGCCTCGTTCTTCCTGTATTTGATATCCGACCGGCGCCACGACAGGGCTCCCGTAGCTTGCATAGTAATTTTGCTAGAATCCGAGGGCGAGTTTGCAATTGATGATTTGACGCCCTCTGTTGTAATGTACATTTTAAGGGTATCGGTTTCGGTGTTCTGGGGGTATCCAAAGTCAAGTATCTCTATTGATCGTTCCGAGGAAAATACCCCAGGAAAATTAGCCAAAGCTCTGTCAAAAGGAAATTGAGCACATCCACTTCGGCAAAGGGTATATATATATCACCAACTCACCATCCAACAGCTCATAAACAAGCACAAAATTATTCTTCACAGCCTCCTCATCGAACTTCCCAAAATACCCCTTGCCCAACAACACAAACCGATACAGAAACTCAAACACCAGCGCCGCATTCACATTGCTCTTCGTCACCGCAACCAGGTATATATTCTCATGCTTGACATGGCTGAACGTCGTCGATCCCAGCGTTAGGATGGGTGAGCGGACCTGCGGGTTGGAGATGACCTGGATGCGGAATACGTCTGCGAGACGCGGGCGACAGTCGTTGCGAAAGGCGCGGTAGATGAGGTTCTCGCCCTTCTGGTTGAAGATTAGGATCCCAGAGAGCATGGTGATGGATATGAGGGCGCCTGCGTTTTTCTCGTTAAAGGGGCATTGCTGGGTGGGTGGTATTTATGTTATAGCTTTGGTGAGATTGCGGGCTGATGATTGATTGGTAGGCGTGGAGGTTGCGCACGTCAATATTACGATATCGTAAGGTTTCGTAACAGTAGCTCCGGGAAGGTGTAATATTTCGAGATGTATTTTTCGCTACCACAACTTCGGCGACATAACGGTGTTAAGCGCTGCGTACTCAATCGGTCGTTTAATAAATATCTATTGTACTCCGTACAGGGCTTTAATATACTACTACTACATTTATTTATTGCATTGAATATCAATAGCTAAGACAAACTCAGTGTTCAAAACGTCGTCTTCTATTAGGCCATCGCGGCCATGTAATGTGGGTATATGCTGGTATCTGAATAATGAGGAAGTGCGAATATTCGCCCAGAAAAAAAGAGGAGAAGAAAAAAGAGAGAGAAAAAACAGAAATTAAAAAGCAGCTCTAACAATGAAGAAGGAAAGCAAAGAAGTTCAACGAAACTCAAGAGAATGAGAAGAAAAGAAACACCCAAGAAGGAATATGCGATGGTGCTTTTTGCTGGATGCAATATATAGTCAATAACACACTAATAAAAAGAAACCGAATCAACAGCGAAGAAAAGGAAGTCCGGTCCGCCCGTTAGTTAGATTCGTCATGATGCCAGCACACACAAGGGAGGGAACGACGGGGGGGGGGGAAACTGGAGGTGGAAAAGCAGGAAAAATTAACGAAATGGATATCGTAAGATTAGATAACGGATAACGAAATTAAACGAATCGAATCGAGGGAGGAATAAAAAGAGCATTTTCATCATCTGTTCGATGGCGGGAGGAAGTGGTGTTCGGCATTACGCCCTGCAGTGTCAGGCCTCATGCCCGTAGCAGATGCCGCATCGCTCTCGACGATGCCAACTTTTGGGTCCGGAATCTGGATGTCGACAGACATATAGCCCGTGCTCCGTAAACTCCAGATCTTCACGCCTTCTCTGATACCAACACTCGCATTCCAGTGCTCAAGCCACTGCTCAATGGACTTCAAATGACTCTTGACGCCTGTTGCGCCGAAATCATCCCAGACCCAACCTGTTACCAGTCCAATTGCACCGTCAAGCCAGTTGCGTGCACTGAAAGGGTTGAATGAAGCAATTAGTTCGTCGTTTATCTTTGCGATAACGGTTCGAAACTCAAGCTCTGGAAGCAACGGGTCAAGAATTTCGGGATATAGATTCGAAAACGTGGGTGCGAGATCACCCTTGACCATCCAATCGCGTCGTATGCGGATGATTCGAGTGTTTTGGTATTCTAGAGAATTGACGGGGACGTGTGGATTCATATGTGGGAAACAAGGGTGTGAAGGGCCCCAGGCTAGTTCTTCCGCGACATCACCATCCGCACCACCGCCGCCTGAAGAATGGTTGCCGTTGGCAGAGGGGATGGAAGCAAATGTTTGTGATCGTAAAGAATGTTGTGATGGAACTTCCCGAGGGCGGTCCGGATGGGCTCCAGCAACCTGGTGAGTGTTTAACCCGTCGGTACGCAATAAAGCGGGATCTGGCCGGCGAATATTATTATCTGCATCTCCTTGGCTCACTCCTGCGCCTTGCTCTGAATCGTTGGCCATATTAATTGTTTCCCACACACCGCTGCGTCGATGGCCTGGAGGAAGCCCGATACTTGCGCGTCCACTCTCTGTATCCGCGACGCTGCGCTCAACCAGCAAACTAGTTGGACTGGGTTGTTGGCGACTGCGCCGCTGTTCCGGAATGGTCAGCAGAGGATAAGCGTCCCGTTGTGATTCGACGTAAGGAGAGGTGTCGGAGATGGGAGAAGGGCGTGGAGCGGTGACGACGGTTGTGCGGGGGACGTAGTTGATGGGATTCCAGAGCCTGGATGATGGCGGTTTGCGGATACTCGTGCGAATGGATGAGAAGAGAGAGCGACCGTGGGAGTTGCGGCGTTGGTGGGGGGTATTTGCTGCTCGTCGAGGGGGGGGTTGGTAGGCGGGTTCTGGAGGTTGGAGGGAGGAGGAGGCAGCAGAAGAATTGTTAGTGAAAATGGGCACGAGTGGGATATCGGTGTAGGGCCCTTCTTCAGCCGGCCGCGATGATAGATAGCGTGGACGTTGAATGGCGTAGGGCGCCGTGGTTGTTGTTGTCGACGACGACACGGAGAGAGCGTCGTAAAGGGGTTCTGCGGTGTCAGGCGAGGATGAGGTTGGCGATGTTGCGGGCGAGGAAGA
>LDEV01002717.1:6052-21932 GCA_001014755.1 Blastomyces silverae
GGCGGGGGGGGGAGGGGAGGGGGGAGGGGGGGGGGGGGGGGGGGGGGGGGGGGGGGGGAGAGAGAAGGAGAAAGGGTATACAGCCAGCAGCGGAGGACAGAGAAGAGAAGGGAAGAGACGAGAGCAGAGCAGACGCGAAGGAGAGGAAGTGGAAGGCAGCTTTTTTGGCGCAGGTGGGATGAGGTTGAGAGAGGACGCGCGCTAGGGCAGATCCGGTTAGCGTAAATGGGCAGCCCGCACTAGTCCCGAACAGTCAAGACCAGCGGGACCGGGGGCTTTCCAACTAGTTGAACCACGGAGTATATAAGAATAACCAAGTTGCCTCGCATTGCAAACTGTGTCTATTGGATTTGTTCAAATTATTTAATAGGTAATCAAAAAAACGTGAGAGGAGGAAAAAGAGAAAAATACAATAAATTTATAATTAGAAATTAAAATCAGAAAAGGAAAAAAAAGGGAAAAATTAAACCCACTTTGGGACTCGCTAATAGTTGGAATATTTGGCCGTAATATCTTTAGATGGCGGAGCAGAGGTACATGCAATGCTATGTATGTAGGCGTAGGGGATATTATCGAATGTGGCAAGAGAGACAGCAAAGAATACAATGGGTACATATCATAAGGAAAGTTAGGGAGAGATGAGACAAAGAAAAAAACCAGGGCTTTGCTAGGAAAAACAATTGGACATTGCCCGAATATCTTTAAACGCGAGAGATATATGTTCCATCTACCAATCAATGCCCATGTTGATTTTTTTTTCTTTTTCTTTTCACAGAGAGGAGGAGATGGAGTAGCGCAATAACTACCGATTACCCGCCCGGCTGAGAATGAAAACACCAACAATAGCAACGGCCAACGTCACAATGGCTCCGGGGAGGATAAGTTCATTGGGCACCCCGTTTATCAACTGCTGCTCCGCAGTTGGTGGCCGGACAAGAGTCTGCGGCTTTTCACGCTCTGCAACGCTCTGCTCGTCATCTTCACCCACTGTAGATCTCAGAACAGACCCCGGGGGGGTGGCAGATTTCGCGACTGGAGGCTGGGGCTCAGGGGCGGGAGGAGGCGTGATGATGGGCTGCTTCTCGGGATCGTGTACAAAAAGATCCACTTTGTCTTGGCTGGCTCTCCGGGCCAGGGTGATGGCATCCAATAGATCTTGGTCAGTTGTGATGGAGACTGTATCACCCTCACTGTCCAAATAACTCAGCGCATAGCCCGTGTGGCTCATTTTGCCATCTTCAACAGCAGCTTCCCCACCAACAGCTTCAACTTCGGCTCCCAGTTTCAAAGAAACTTGGGAGACAAGATCTGCTACACCTGCAGAAGGGGTGGCGTGAAGTCTATGTACTCGGCCGCTGGGGGCTTTGAATTTGAACGGAAAGGGAGTATCCTCATTATGGACTGATCGGGCCCCTAAGATATCAGAGACAGCTTCGTCGCCGTGGTGCGAAGCTGATTCGTTGGGAAGAACACTGTTCTCACGATCACCGTGAGATCTTGACATATCGGGACTCATAACGGAACGGTGAGGAGTGTGGGGTTGAAGGCTGGGGCCATGGCTGGGGCCATGGCTGCCAGACACCATGGAATCAGACTCATTGTCCATGGAAAGCCAGAACTTATTCCACGCAGGCCCTTCACTTTCGTTTGTTGACATAGTATTAACCTAGAACAATGGTAAAAAGCCGAGTAAGAATCGATATGAAATAGAGTCTGGAATTGAAGGAAGAAGCGTACCTGCTCGAGAGTAGCGTAGGTCAACTTCAGCACGTCCACCATGCCAACAATCTCTCCAGCTTCGTTCATTACAGGGAGGTTAAGATAGTGTCCATCTAATACATCATTGTCAGTGATATTTTATTATACCTCCGATTTTGACTTGAAAGAGGTGTTAGAACTAACCGTGCATCTTCCGGAGGGCAGCTTGAATGCTCATATCGGTGGGAGCAAAATCAGGGTGAGGTGTCATAACCCTAACAACGCTACAGGTATTGGGATCCAATCCAGGGGCGATAACACGGAGAACAACGTCTTTGCTCGTAAAAATGCCAGTAATCGAACCCTGATCCTGGACCAGCAAAGCGGTAGTGTGATTCTCTTTCATCAACGCAGCGGCCTCCGTAACAGACGTGCGTACTGATACAGTGGTGGGTGGTAGCCCATTCAAAACAGACTCCAAGGTCGGGCCAGACATTTTCTGACGCAAAGCCTCCACGTATTGGATAATTTGCTGTGGCTGATTGGAGCCCAGTTCGGACTGTACACCTTCGAGAGCATCATACAATTTGCGAGACGAGCTATACGCCCTCTCCAGCTTCTCCATCGCATCGTAGAAACACTTGGTAATGTCGAGGATTCCAGATATATCCTGGTTCTCATCCATAACAGGAAGATGTCTGAACCCTTTCCGGACCATGAGGTCCAGGGCATCGGTAGCACTGGTGTCGGTTCTCGCGCAGAGAGGATTCTTCGTCATGATTTCTGCAATTGTAACATCCCGAGCCCTAATGCCAGCACCAACAACTCTAAACGCCAAATCCTTTGCGGTGAATATACCAGCAATACGGTCGTCATCATCCGTCACAAGAACGCAATCCTCCCTTTTCGCAGCCATCAATTGGGCAGCCTCTGCAACTGTGGTGTTGGGTTTGATCTGGAGAGCCTGGCTGGGTTTGAGAGCCATGACAGTTCCGGGTGGGGGTTTGCGGCTATGGCGAGAACGAGGAGGATTTCCATGCCTCTTCTTATTGAGGTCCGCCTCCATTTTCTTTCTAATAGCCTAGCCATTGAAATATGTATGCTTAGTCCAATATAACAGCAAGAGAATAGAAGAGTAGATATCCAACCAATTGAACGTCGAAGGGACTAAGGAAGGTGTATATATTTTTTACCTCATCACGCTTTGACTGCTTCTGCCTGCTGGTACTCAAGGCAGAGCTACTTCCAATATCAGACGGAGCAACAGCGGGTGGGGGGCCCTGGTCAACCTTGCGAGGAATACCAGATGGGTTGCCATCGAAGGGAATCTGGCCACGGCCCACAGTCCGATTCCTAAAAGTTCCTCCCCCTGCAGCAGACATGTTGGGAGATATAAAACGACGAAATTAGAAACTAGGTTTAATTAATATAGATAGGAAAACCAGTGAGCGAATGGACGATCCACCACGCAGCCTTGTTGGGGGGGGGGGCAGGGGATGGATGTCAAGGAGGGATATCCGGGAAAGCTGGGAGGACAAAAAAGGGGAGTCGTCGACGCCGGAGATTGTTGTTGATGCTCGTTCCTGACCGCGGACCAACAACAACCGATAAAGTTTGGGAGAGTGCAACGGGCACGGGCCAGGCACGGGTCACGGGGTCGGCAACTCGGCGGGTCACGGGAATGCTGCTTAGCTAAGCCGGGTTCGCTTAACCCGCTAGCCCTGTTGCCCACAAACAAGAAGCAACGCAGCGACCAACATCGGAGCCAGGCCAGGACAGCGCTTTTTCAACCACCTCATCCCGCCGACTACAACCTGTACGCTTCTCTCATCCCCGGGCCCCTTGTGTGTGCTGGCTTTGTCGCTGCTGTTGCGCTCTTTCTCTAACGTCGAACGAATACAGAATCCGCCAAAATGGTCAAGAAACGGGCGTCGAAGTATGTTCATTGAGGAACCCTCAAATATCCTTCCCTTCTTTACGCGGAGCAAAATACGGGAATTGGAAATTAGTTGAAAAATGATGAGATATCGATTATGGGGAAGGGTGGAAAAACCAAGATTTTGCGGATATAGATGGACTGACAATTGGACTTTTTAATGGAACAGCGGACGTAACAAGAAGGGCCGCGGCCACGTCAAGCCAATCCGATGCTCCAACTGCTCGCGATGCACTCCCAAGGACAAGGCCATCAAGAGATTCACCATCCGTAACATGGTCGAGTCTGCCGCCATTCGTACGTTCTTCCACCATTCACAGAAGAGTAAAGGGGGGGACAAGGGAGGAAAACGGAAGAAAGTATTGCTAATGCCAACATCCGCTTTTCGCGAATAATTAGGTGATATCTCCGACGCATCCGTCTTCGCTGATTACGCCGTACCCAAGATGTACTTGAAGCTCCAGTACTGCGTTTCCTGCGCCATTCACGGAAAGATTGTGCGGTATGGCTGAACCCAATCCAACCAATTTCCCAAGCCTTTCTCTCCCCTTCCAGAAAACACCACAATAAAGTCAGAAAAGATATCATGGGCCCCAGGGAAAAGGAAAAAGGGAGGGAAGAGGTTATACGAGCAATAGAGCTAAGGGGGGCGATATCAGAGGGAAATTGAACACGCGGAATAGCTTGATATACTGATTCAAATCTGCTTTCTAGTGTCCGCTCCCGAGAGGGCCGCCGCAACCGTGCTCCTCCCCCAAGAATCCGGTACAACAGAGATGGAAAGAAGATGAACCCAACCCAGGCCGCCAAGACTGCTCAGGCATAGATATGAGTCCAGTCGATAGGTGTGTTCGGGAGAGCGTGGTTGGGATAATGGGGTGGTTGTGACGCTGTTGCTACTGTCATGCCAATTTTCTTTTTTACCTTTTTACTTCTTTCCTTTTTTATATTTCTCTCTTCCGCTTTGTCTATTTTCTTTTCTCTTTTTAAACGGTGTCAGGCAAATAAAAACTGGGTTTTTATATATCAACATGGCTCCAGGGAAAAACAAAGACGTGAAAAGGCGGAGGAATGAGAATAAGGAGAATAAAAAGGAAAACAAAAAGAAATGAGACATGAATGTGGGAAACGATAATGCCCCTATTCCTCCTTTTTTTAAATTTTTTTTTGGTTCCCCGAGCCGTGCGGTTTTAGCGGACTCATTTGATACCTTTGCTTCTGTCTGCCCGTTTGGTGAACGATAACATTTTGTTTACCAACGTGATTGAGGGAAGAAAAAAATGGGTAAATGAGCACAGAGCACATAATCATGCGCCCCCGGAGGAAGTGAGGCTTCTGGGGATGCAAAATGATATCTAAAAATGCGAAATGAAAATAAAAAAGATCTGGCTTATATATGCCAAAAAGCACGTATCCATTATGTCATAAGATCCTCCGATACGTAACACGCACAAGCTATACGAGCACATGTGGGAAGGAAAAAAAAAGTAATAATTCCTAGAAACTCAAGGATACAAATACCCCCTCTCAAAATAATTCCCATAAATATCCACAAACCCACCACTCCGGCCCTTAGGCATCGGGTTTCTCACAATCTTCACTTCCCCCTTCCAATACCCCTCAACGTACAGCGGATAATTGAGTGCTGCACCTGAGAAAGTCGTCGACGCCGACGACGATGACATTGTTGATCGTGGTGACGTCGGAGTAGGGGTAGAAGTGGACACAGGGGTAGAATTAGTCGTAGTACTCCTTCGCGTCCCCTGCTTTTTGGCAAGTAGTAACATTTCTTCGTATTCTGCTTTTCTAGCCTTGCGGAACGCGGCTAGAGCAGCGACGACATCGATGTCTGTGTCCTGTGTGGGCGTGGCAGGGGTTGTCGGCTGCTGCTGCTGGTTGTTCGAGGGAGGAGGGAGAGGTGGTGTGGATACTCGGGTCTGATTTGGCGGGGGGAATGGAGATAACGAGCGGAGTGATGGTGTGGGTGTAGGTGTGGGACGGTAGGAGAGTCTCTGCGCATTGCGTAGAGATGTTGTGGAGGCACGATGCGATAACGATGGGGTAGAAGCCTCGAGCTCCGGGATCCGACGTGAACGCGTAGATTCAGCATCTATATCACCGTCCATTTCGTTAACGTTATCGTTATCCTTAATCTCTTCTTCTGGAACCCCACACTCCTCCTCGGTCTCCCCGCTAAAGAAGCTAAAATCATTCTCCGCTGCCGCCCACAGGTTCTCCGAGTCTACATCCTCCGTGCTAGACTTAGAGATCCCCGCGCCGCTACGCCTCCAGGACGTCGAGCCTATGGAGGTATCGGGTTTGGCGACAGGTGTTATCTCGAGGATAATGCGCTCAAGGGAGAAAAGAGATCGTGCGTGCCGTCGCTCTGCATTGGCACGTAACCGGCCAGGGGGTAGGGAGTAGTTGGAACGGGCCTGTAGGCCAGCTAGAAAGGCTTCATCTGCACACGCTGTGATGAAGTGGGTTAGGCGGGATATGATGTGGGAAGATGAGGGTTGAACGGTTGCGGGTACATCGGTGAGGACGAGTGTTCGGAGGCGTGCGGTGTGAGAGGGGTGGAAGAACGGCGGTGTGCCGTTGCTTAGTTTAGGCCGCTTTTTGAGTAACGCTTGGATGAAATCGGTTCGAGACTGGGAATATGACGATGGCGTTGGAGATGAAGGTTTATGAGGGGCCAGTCCTGGCACTTCCCAGCTTGGTGTTAGCGATGGGGCATCAGAGCCACTACGCATTCTAGGCCGCCACCCAGGCATCGGTCTTTGAAATGAAGTGTCCGCGAGTTCATGCCGTACAACCGGGTTTTCAGCATGCAGCTCGTAAATTTGGCTTGAAGAGCCGTCCAATTCCACAGCAACAGCTGGGGGAACAGGACGTCTCGTAGGTGTTTTCCTAGCAGGAAAAGCTTCCCGTGACGCCGCAGAACGACTTTCCGTAACCACGGCATGGTGAACTCGTAGATAGGTCAACTTGTCTGCTGCTGACTGGCGCAGTGCTGGTATAAGTTTTTCAGCACCTGGATATCTCACGCCAACCACCCACTGGCTCTCATTATCCGTTATCGGCTCAAAACCCTTCCGCTTCCACATCGACCCAGCACTCTTAACCGTCCCGCCATCTAGCACATGAAGGCGCGTCGATTTGAGCAAACTGCCCAACCCCTCAACAGACAGCCGATTGTCTGAAATGTAAAGATGCGTAATACCAACATGGGGTAGATCCTGAGGGTCAGAGCGGCCGGTCAGAGGTATCATTAACTGTTTCATGAGATGGGCATCAAAGTTCTCGCTCTTCAATGAATCTGCGCCCAAGATATTCGCAAAGGGGCTGATAGTGCAGGCCCACTCAAAGTGGAACTTAACGGCTCTATCAATGGGAGAGGGCACCTCAGCGGCATCCAGTGGTAAGAAGCACTTCTGTAGAAGGGATCTTAACGAGGCATCTGTCAACATGTTATTTCGCACGTCCAACAATCGAACCCGCGTTTGAATAGAGTCCGCCACGACTTCCAGATCAGCATCTCGAAGCCCAATACCCCTCAGCTTCACCACTTGGAGATGCTTCAAATACGACAGAGCCGACAAGACGCCATGATCCTTTGCCGGCGTCGTGAACGACAAATCCAAATAAACCAGCAGCGGGAATCGTAATAGAGCCTCCCTAAGGCCGACAGATGTAGTATTCGGCTCCCGTTGTGCCATCAGCAGACGGAGGCCATATGCTTCGTAGGAAGCGTCATCGTTCGATTTTGGCCTCAACGCGATAAGCGAATTGTGGTCGAAGAACGGCAACTGGGACACGAGCAGCGATTGGAGATTTGGTAGATATTCCAGTACCTCCTGAAGCCATGATCGCCTCGGCCCGCCATATATCTCCGACAGCGCGGGTGGCAGGTGGAATGTGTGAGTTAGCATACGCACCTCGAGGCGAGCCCGTTTGAGCGTCCGCCTGAATCTTGTCAAGGCCACTTTACCATTGGTAGATTGATCATCGTTAGCAAGTAAGCCCAACGTCCTGGTGGGAGCTCAATTATCATGGCTTTGTGTGTATGGATGGAATGGAAGAGAGGCAAACACACCATATACAGCGTCGTTATCGGTTCCGAAATGAGATGCTGGGGCGCCCCACAGGAACGGGATGAATATGCGATGCCATCTCCTGCAGACGAGCGAGGCGGCGCATAAGTCCGCAGACGGGATGTAGTCAGCAACTATGGTCCATACATCCCTGGCCGTAGCGAGTTCGTATGATGGTGGGAAATCTTCCATTTTGGAGGCGGTTTAGTTATGCGACTGCCCTCTTCATGCTCGCATCTCTCTGTATTCAAGCCCATTCGATATATTCCCAACTCTTCCGCGAATAGTTTGCTTCAAATTATGTCCGACGCAGCTGTCCGTCGTTGTTTTGTCCACCCCTTTATAAGTCCGACGTTGTAGATGGCAAGGGAAAATGGTTTCCTCGAAATGAGGTTGATATTAACAGTATCGGAAATTGCTTGAGTTATCTGAGGCAGCATCCTGATTGAGGCGCAGAATAATTCTCAGTTGCAGGGTTGAAATCATCAGCCCATGTGACCAGGAAGTATCCCCTGGCTATGTCGAGGATTAGGACAGCAAGTGGTTGCTATTCTCCGAGTCACGCCAAGCTAAGATCTCAATAGCAGTGCCCAAACTATTGTGAAGACTTGTAACAGGTGATTTTTGTTTGGCGTTGAGTAAATTATATCTATGTATTATTCGGAGATCTGAGTGTTGAGCTTGTCATTGTCCGGATTCAAGTTATCTCACGTGATCGTTATTCAGCCCTCCAGCGCCAAACGGCAGCGGTTCAGGGGCTGAGCAACCGAAGTACGTGACATTGAGGCAGCTACGGCGTAATAATCTGCATGATTGTGACAAATATTTCCGATGTGGCTGGTGCGGGTATGTATATGACGCAGTATACATCTAAACAGGCGGGGTAATTCCAGGCAATTCTCGCGGGCAGTGCTGAGGAGCTTTGAGTAAGAAAATATATATAGATACGGGAACAGATCGACAAATTCATCACTTGGTGAGCAATGCATCAGTTCCTTAAAGCATATCAAAACTAATTCATCTCAATAATAATACCTGGCGAGAAGAAAGAATGTTCATGAGAAGTTAATTAAAAGAAGGTCAACTAAATAAAAGGAAAGAACGAGAGAAAGAGAGAAAGAAAGAAGAGTGAAAGAAAAATATCATATTCCTTTCAAGAGAGGAGTCATATCCACTTCGCGAGATCTTTTCCGAGCGCTGCGGTTTCAAAAAGGATAAAATAAATATAACAAAGCGAGAGCAAATACAAGAACACCATTCCTGAAAAAGATGAAAAACGTAGAAATAAAAAGACAGGCCGATAGAGCCCAAAACCAGCTAAACCAAGTGACAATAATCGAAGAGTTGTAACACATCCCAAAGAAAGAAGGAGTGGGAAAAATGGAGACCACAAGAGCGAGACCAAAATTCCAATTCCATCCTTTCAATACCATGACGGCCCTTCAGGGAAAAATGATAATAAGCTAGACATTGACACGCAAACATAGCCTGATAAAAGCCAGAAAGAGACTATCGAGTACCGTAATTACCAAGGGTTTTCCTTCCCCCCGTATTCAAGTTCGCCACTCACGGCAGTTTAGGAATGATAGTCCCAAAAAAAAAGACAAGAACAAATGCTTTAGGCCTAGGAAAATCGTCAAGGTACTTCAACTAGAGACATTAAGAAAAGATGGGAATAAGAGAGAAGGGCAACATATCCAATTGGAGGAAGGTACAGTGGTAAAGCATGTAGTGGAAACTGAATATTTGGTAGGAGAACAGTATTTTCGGCAAAACACAAATAAGTGTTGAACGGGTTAAATATTCCGACGGGAGGGCGAATTTCATCAATCAAGCAAAGCCAAGTGTCGTTTCCAGTAGAGTCAACTCATGGCTTTGGAGTTATCACTGTTGTCAAGATTTCATTCGCGCACTACTTAGCGAGCTTGCTCATACAAGGCGTGTCTCTCGAACCGGTTGGGGGAAGTTAAGAATGAAATATCCGTTTACATGACATATAGAAGATCGGTATCTACAAAGCCGTAGATTAGCAGAGAATCTATATTGGATACCATAGAGAGCGGAAAATTTTATGGGAACGTACTTAGCGGATGACTGCAACTCAACTGGGGTTTCTGAGTATATTTCGTCGCTAATTCATCACGGATGCTCCTCAAGAGTTGCACGTAGCTCTGTTGTGGGTTCTTCTTCAACGCGGTAATAAAGGCCCAGGACATAGCTCCAGTAGCTTCTCCACCAATCGTAGCGTCTTGACTTGTCTGGGTATCTTTGCTTCCGGACCACATAATAACATCCGCGGGGCTCGTTTTCGTTTGTCGTGCCTTTTGGTGACTTGACTCGCCTTTCGTAGCCTTTTTGAGCAATCCACCAACAGTGGAAAGCATGCCTGAAACATCTCCTCTCGCGTACGCAGACACAACGCTGAGCAAACCTTGGCCAGCCTCCTTGGCCAGATTGGGCTCCTTGAGAATGCCCTGGGTAGAGTAGATATATGGAAGATCGAGGGCTGAGCCGGAGTGGCACGAGTCGAAGATTGCAGTTAGACGGACGCCAGGAAGAAGCGTCTTGACCATAATTCTATGCATTTCGTCATCGACAATATGTCCAGCCGACCTGAAATCTACAGGATAGATGACCTCATCATTTCCATCATCTTCGTCGCCGTCAAGATCTTTCGTTTGACCACCATGACCTATATATACATACTTAGCGACTTGAAGATGGGCAGACCCCCCTGTAATATTTGCATTATCGGAAACACATACCTGAATAATGGAAGAAGAGGGAGTCGTTGGGTCTAGCATCCTTCACTAGCCAGTGCATCGCTCGCAGGATGTTTGCCTTAGTTGGCTGACTCATTGGATTTTGCTGGTCATCGGTGAGGATCACCATGTCCTCCCTTGCGTAGCCAAAATTCTGGTTCAGATAGGTTGACATATTTTTGACATCGTTAATGCAACCTCGCAGTTGGCCGCGCTGACCAAAATAGTTGATACCAATCAACAGGGCCTTCCGCCTTCCCGTACAATTCGAGTATTGGAAGCTATATCCCTGTGGAGCGCCATGGCCGAACTGGACAGGCTGTGTTGGTGGCGGGGCAGGGCCGCCGTGTCCGGAAGGGCGCTGGTTGTTGTACGAATTCGGGTAGGGAGAAGGTGCGGGAGGCGGCGCTGACAATGGGTTAGGTCTATGAAATGTATTATATATGTATTATAGGTGGGGGGGGGGGACCAATACTCACCACCTGCGCGACCACTATACATTGGGGCACCGTTTGGAGGTTGCGGAGAGAGGCTTGGATGAGGTGGTGGAGCGCCGTACATAGGTTGTTGAGGTGGTGGAGCCTTCAACGGGAATTATCAGTATGTGTCGAAGTTTGAAGAGTAGTATTACAAGCCGGGAAACTCACATGATATCCGCCATTGTACGGTGGCTGAGGAGATGGAGTCTGAGTGGTATATCCGTATGGGTTCTGCTGAGGGGGTGGAGGGCCCTGCGGTGGATATCCTCCGTAACTCTGTGGGCTAGCAGGTTGTTAGCACACATAAGCAACTTCCCTTGGGAATGGCACATCATGCGTAGTAGACTACTAGACTGACTACTCACGGGTATTGTTGAGGTGGTGGTGCTCCTCCATATGACTGAGGAGGATACTGTTGTTGAGGCGGCGGGTACCCGCCCTGACCACCCGGGTAGCCCTGGGAAGGATAGTACGACATTGCTCGCGATCAGAGAGTCAAGCGAAGGAATAATACAGAATAATGAGAGGCAAATATTCGCGTGGCAGGTAGAAAACAAATAGAAGCGAGTTGCAGTCGAGGCAAACACCAGAACGGACTCGAGTGAGGGATAGAGAAGGCGCAAACGGCCAGGCAAGCGAAGGATCAGCTGATCGGGTATATCAAGTCAGTCAGTCCTGGACTCCCACAACGGAAACGCTCAGTGGGCGCCGGTTCTCACAGGTGGCGGAAGGCTTGGATAGAATCGGCGGAAGCGGATCTCCTCCAGGTCCTGGGCACGCAACGATAGCTGGCAGCCAATTCCACACGGCGCTGGCTATCTTCCTTGAGAAACGAACGTCTACCGGCGCGAAGGAGGGGTAGACTGGAGAAACACAAGGATACGCTTTTCCCGGCTGTTCTTCTGCCAGGGCTATTCGGCTTCTCCTATCCAAGGCACGCACAGGTATACCAACGAGTCAGCGAAACGAGCAGGATATCTGGACACCCCGACTGCGGATTTCTGACGGCAGGATGGTTGATGGGAAAGGAGTCGAGGGAAGGAAAATCTGAAATCGTGAGGCGTCGGCGAGGTTGATATATTTTAGTTAACCAGCGCTGAATAATACGCTTGGATACGAGGTTCCGGGCTAGCAAGAGTCCAGCAATGTGTCCAGCAAGCTGCACCGCCAATCAGCCTGGACAATCAGAGCGCAGAACAGCCTCAACACGCCTGGAGAATGGAGATCGCGACAATGTGACAGGGAATCTTTCAGAAGCTTTTTTCATGTCCGGAGTCTATGATACCTCTATTTCCATATCGGTACATCGGCAAGGTTCTACTCGCAAGGTTCTACTCTATCCCATATGCTCCGCATGAAGGATGGACTGTGGAATTATTAAACTGGTTCTCTGCACAGCGCAGTCCGAGTGTCCATTCGCATGGCATCCGCGTGTCTATCAAGACCCAACAAAGCACTGTCCAGCCCAATGTCGACAAGGATCCCGGTCTTTGAGGCTCTTAGTCTCCTTGTGCCCCGAGTTCTCGAGATCCAATCAAGCGGACTCTCCTCGGTTGTTTCAAAATACCGAGAAATTGCTGAGCTCTACGGATCCGTACAAACTATTAATTCGACATGGTTTGGCGGGCAACTCGTTCATGATCGTCTGTTTACGAACTTTTACGAACAGGGATGTGGAAAGGGGTTTCTGTCGGGGAACATTCTGACAGTCCGTCATCAATTTTTTCTTTCGCAAACGGCTCAGTTTTCCGAGTCGACAAAGCCTCCTCAGAGTCCGTCCTCATAGAGCCATTGGCGATGAACGCGGACACAATTGTCTGCAAAGAAATTTGTGTACTACGGTGCCACGTTGGTTCAACCGGGGCATGCATCCAGAATCCGAGATTGGTTGGCTTCCGATATTGAGACAATCAAATCCAATCAATATCCTGTTCTTTCCTTTTTACCCGGTGGCTGTCCCAATAGTTCAAATGCAGAATTGTCATTGATTGGGATGACGAGGAAGGTGGCGAGGTCCACGACACTTGACATGTCCATGCCTGCGGCCACTAGCTACGAACAGACTAAAGACGCTAGCCACAGGCACCTCCGCCACTAATAATACTCACGAGCCAGGCGGAGGATACAACCCATCAGCTCGTTGGCGGTCTCAGGAAAGTTGATCGAAGCTCCTCTGCAAAAATTTTCTCCATTTCGGGGGTCCTGTTCTCATGGATGCCCGCCTCATCTACTACTGCCAAGGCGGTTCGTACGCAACCGAGTAAATCTGGTACTATTTCTTTACTTACAGAAAACAGGAAAAAGCTCTCAAAGGACCCAATTGAAGGAACACAACTAGCTTATGGGTTTCAAGGAATATGTTCACAATATCTCCCTGCCGGTGAGATTTTCTGCCATGCAAGGACCAAAGCAGATCAAACAATAAGATCGCTTTTCCAGCTCGCCGCATACTCAATCCCTGAAGACAACAGGGGAGGGGGTTCGTTGACGAACTTTTCAAGTCGCTTCGAAACACCTAGTTTTTGAAGAAAATACAACAGAGCCCCTGCTTCAATTGTTCATTTGGGCACAGAATGCCAGTGGTCGGCTGCGCAATTTCCCCAGGAGGGAAACCCGCTGAACGCCCACACTTTGTATATAACCCCTTTCTTGGATGATAGCATCTTCCCTTTCACTGTACCTCAACCCTGGTCGCCATCGAGAAATCGGGCAGAGTGGAAAACGCTTGAACCCTTGCGGCCCGGGTCAATGTTCGTTGAATATCAGCGAGCTATTACCTGGCTAGTAGCGCCTGGCTACCTCTTATTCCTCCCTACGGAGTACTCCGTACCATGTTCGCATGTAAAGCATGTACAATACAACTCACAAAGCAGCTTGTCAGAAGACCTTTTCATCCGTAGCGGATACCCTCCAACAAAATATCCCTTGGACGGACGCTCGGTGCATAATGCCTGTCTAACCAAAAAAAAAGGGCCTGCCGAACTCCAGAAAAAGCAAATAACCAGAGAAAAAACTCTTTCCACGTTCTTGGCACGTCAGCAAAAAAAAAACTTCATCCAACACCAACTCACCCACTTGGTCCGTGAGTTTTGCAGCGCGCAACGAAGCACCGGAGCCCTGGGTGCATTTTTGTTGGCGCATTAACCCAATACACGCACGGAATACACAACAGGACGTCTTTACATCGACACCCCATAAGCTGGGATGGGAGGCGAAAGACGACAAAAAGGGTCCTGTGCATATGACCTCTGTAACTAATAATGCAGTTTAAAAAAATCCAGCTTTTCATGGCGATCGTTTTTGACAAAATGCGAGCATCAGCCACAGCTGCGGCTTGAAAAAATAGAAGAAAAAAGTTTGATGGATCGGAGGTACGCGATCCCGCGCATGGCGTTTGCCTCTCTGGTGGCTACAACATTCCGTCCATGCAATAATAAACACGGAAATAATGGGAATGGAATGGGATCATAAATTCATGGGATGGGGATGGAGGCGATAATGCTATACTTATTTCCTACATGGCCTGGCGGACCCAAGGCGGCGGAAGCTGGCTGGAAGTTGGTGATGGGCACATCATTGGCAGGTTTAGAGATAGGTTGAGTGAGGGTGTGGCGGTGGAAACATATTCTTATTATTGCTGTCTGAAGATCTCACGCGTCGCATGCTGTTTTAACAACCTGGTTGGCTGGCGAAATTTGTTGGTATGTCGTGTCGAAGATTCGGAGGGCCGCTCTCAACATTTCCTTCCTCGGTGATGTTCGGTAGGTATAGGTAAGTTATACATCCAGAAATAAGAAACCAACTGGAGGCCCATGATGGCCACTGAATGTATTGTAAAAAAATCAAATTCGTCACGTTCTCGGACCTGGTTTCTGATTTACAGCGTAGGTTTCCTTTCGTAACTAGATGAGGTCTTTTTTGGTATCCAAGTTCTTTATTTAGGTCATTCATCCCATCCAAATAAATCGATCCTCGATGCCTGTCCACATCCCATACATACCCTCTTCCTGATCATCATACGAACCGTTAACAGTAACAACAGGAGTTAGTTAGTTCACTTTCGTAAAATTTACATATTTAAAGAGGTAAGTAAGCAAACATTATAATGAAATGAAAAGAAAAATATAGCCTTGGGAAGAAGACAAAAAAATGCGCTGTCCATAATATTTTTGTTTTTTGGTCTATGCTTGAGTGACAATCGTACCGCCGGTCGACTTATGTAGTTTTTAGAATACGCTAGTTAGAAGCGGCATACATTGAATCAAACAAATAACAGCCACTCCATTTTATCTATCTCCTGGGCATTCCCCTCCCTCTGCCGCGCAGAACTCTCTGTGCAGCATCTTGTGGTAGACCCCGCTGAGGCGCCTGTGGCCCCTGGGACTCTTCGTTTTCTGTTTGAGAAGGGTTATAGGTCAGCTTGGTTTCGTCGCAGAACTTTTAGAAGTAGGAAACGGGGAAAAGGTGCGGAGTGCAGAACTGTATATCGAAATATAATAATTCCGAGAAACCGGAGAAAGGAGATTTGAACATCAAGGGCGTTGGGGGAGGGGGGGAAGAGAAAACGTACTGATAGTCTCATCCACACTCAATATCAAACACGCCGCCTCAACAGCCGCTTGGATAGCATTGATCTTGACAAGACTAGGCTCCCACACAAACGCCTCCATATTATCCCTAACCCCTTCGTTATCAAAGTCAACACCAGCCCACACATTCCCCTTCCGATGCTCCACACGCAGCCGGTTAAGGATATCCGTCGCATCAAAGCCCGCGTTATCGCACAGCTGGCGGGGGATGACCTCTAGCGCCTTCGCAAAGGCCTTGACGACCGCCTGCTGCTTATGTGGCACGTTCCGATCCGCGAAGCTGTGCAGGTAGCCGGAGAGATCCATCTCCGTCGCACCACCG
>LDEV01002728.1:2943-18666 GCA_001014755.1 Blastomyces silverae
TTCCAAAGCAACAAAATTTTATTGCCCAATTGACCATCCATATTTTTAGGTTCCCCTTAAGTATCTTAAAATAGTCGTTCATCAATTCCCGCCTACGTGGCGAACCAATTCATTAGCTCAAGCTTCTAATATTTTGCAAATACACCAGACTATGTATGTGTAGAATATAGAGGGGACCGACCACTTCGCGGAATTCCTTTCGCCCTCGCAGCAGTTCCGCCGCCTTCTGTTGTCTGTGCCTGTCCTTCTGCATGGTACTGCTGCCGCTCTTCGGGCTGTATCAACCTTCCCTCCCGCGCCCTGGATCGCGTGTAAATATAATATCCAAAGCCCGCGGCAGCAAGTGTTGCTATCGTTATGTTACGGCTAGAGCTAGAGAAGAAAATGTGATTCAAACTCATATTAGTAACCATCAATGTCCCAGTGAGGCCTGTTTCGTGTATGATTTTAATCCGCACAAGAACTTACCCAAACTGCCCAGTAGGAGGTTTGACCGCTGGCATTGTTGCTCATTAATTTCTTCCTTAATATACGAAGCTAATAAATATTCAAGTGTAGCTTATCCCATGTAATCCTGTGGAAAATCCATGTATGTTTGCGAGACTCGACGTGGAAGTTATACTCCTCCTATCTTTCCGCCCCTTTCTGGCGTCACAGGCACACACACACACACAAACCAGACAAGGTTAGGAGTATGATACCGCGTCAAGCTACATCACAATCGAATGCTAATACTTAGGCAATCTCTTGATGCTGTATCATAATGATATCATGGAATTGAGGTAGAAAAGCAGGTTAATATGTTAATAAGTCGGTTTTAATGCCCAGCCGGGCTGCCCATCAAGCTTAGAAAAGCAATGCTTCACGCTTCAAACTTCCACCATCATTCTTATATGAGAATTTAAAGCCTGGACGTAATAGACAATAGTGCAAAATGGCGATGCTACTTCAGGTAGGTTCGGGTCCAGAAATATTTGGGGGAGGCGGGTAGCATTAAACGTCCGAGGCCAGTTGCTGGCTGCTTTTAGATTGCTACATGATATACATATGCGTACTCTCCATAGCTTCATGATGCCACACATGTTCCACTACGTTGAAGTCACAGATAAACGAACCAGGCAGAAACACACCCAGAAGCACTACAACTTTGGCCCCGAATGGGGTGCGCGTTCAGAACCGTGGTGGAGCACCTACCGGTATGCCCTCTTCAAACTCTCTCGTGAGGCACCTATGTCTAAACTAACAATGGTTGCTTATTCAGATACCAACTGGAAGTTTTTATTGACAAAATCTCCGGCAAGGAGCCTGTCCATTGGATTTCTCATGAAGATAGCATCGCACAGATACAAACATTGGATGCAATATACGAGAAATCCGATCTGGGTAAAAGGCCTAGTAAATTCGCGGAATCTAAAATATAACTGGTGGAGTTTTGAACGAAGAAGGGGCTGTGAGTCCTTCTGATTGATCTCAGCGATGGCAAATGCACTTTAGTATCTGCATGGCATTTTGTTGGCTCTTTCTAACTTGGCAGTAACCAGCCACCTAATAGTGAGTGAGCATTCCTAAGTGTAAAGGAAAAACATGACATTTGAGAGTTCTGTCCAGTATTTCTCTTGTTCTAGCAACAATTTATGAATATCATTGAATGCAACACTACCCTCCGAGGTTCTCTGTTAATAAGCTGACATACATTTAGCGTATTCGAAATTTTGTCACCTCTTGAATATCAAAACAATGCATACTGCCCCTCTTCTACTACACTATACAAATCTGATAAATTAACTATCTATCAGTCTACTCAGTTGAATAAAGCTCCACCGATTTCTAATCTAGCAATATATTCCAATAAAATGTCAATATTCTCAAGCTGTGGAATATATCTCATCAGCTCTGCTTTTTTTATAGAGTATTATTCCCTTAAAGTGATCTGACCCGATTCAGTTTCTTTTTAATTGAAATTCTCAGATATAGCTAAGAGAACAACACAGCATACTATAACCGACAAATTTTTTGAATACGTTAAAAATAGTTCGATAACGGACTAAGTGGGGCTCCAACACTAGCCAATAGCTTAATTTAAGCTTAATTACTCCGTAATCCAGCGAGCAAGGCACAAAGCTCGAGACCACCTACCAGCCGACGATCACGCTGTAAAAAAGCCCATACAACAATGACGAGTTATGGCTGTGCAAATTAAAGGATTTTAGGTCCCCATCGGCCTCACATTCGAGGTCTTGAATAATGGTAAATGCGAGATATAAATCTGGCGCTGCTTCAAATCGCCACGCAATCACCGTGTCTGAAAACACCTCTCGTCTCAGTCTCGTTTCAGCAACCATACCAAGTTCCGGTGCTATTGTTATGAACCAAGTAACTTCCGTCGTCATTATCCGATATCCACTTCCCAAAAGATCGATTAATTCAGACTTGAGACCCGACTTCCCCTGGGTATCCACCGCTGGTAAACGAGAACGGGGTGACAGAGCGCTCCCTCTCCAAAAAGTCGTGTTTTCCCTATGTGGACGGAAAATTTCAAATTCGAGAGAAATAGCACCATATCTCTAACACACCTGCCGCACAGCTAGTCTCACTATGTGAAATGAAGCTGTTCTCTCCTGTTAGCTTCTGGCAGCTTTTATATACATACATCACGAAGTCCCCTACGGGAAGGGGGTGGCTTGCTTCAAGCGTTTTTATTCCTGTGACATTTGTGCCCGCCGCCTCTTCCCTCTTTTTACATCCATTTAAAAGGTCGGAGTACACGATTTCTTTCCTCTTCCTTTTGATCTGGCTTCCTGTGGAACCCTCAGATTTCTTCAGACCACTTTTCCGTTAACTAGACAAGCCCTGCTTTTGTCGCCGGCCGACTTCTGTCCCTCTTCAATCGAACAAACTTCCTCTCCTCATTCAAGTTCCTACCTAAACCATCGAAACCATCTCGCCCAAAATGAAGGCTGTGGTCGTTCTCTTTTCTTTCCTGGCTGCTGTCGCCCTTGCTGCCCCTTCCACTATTGATTGTACGTTAGACCCTGATTGATGATTCAACACCAAAAAGAAGCTTGCTAATTCTACATTACAGCTCGCAGCGACACGGAACCAGCAATGGTGAACGCAGCGGGCGAAGTTGTGCCATTCGATCCTGCTGGAGTTGTTGTGAAGGGGTAGATGTTTTGGAAAGCGTTTACTGATTGGGACCGAGGGTTGGCCCAGAGTGGCCGCGTGGGACTTTTTGGAGGGACGGGGCTCTAGTAGTTCTGCCAGGCCCGGGGCTCGAGGAAGTTTTGATAAATGCTGATGTGGATGTTATGCCTATGCCGTGTATCGTATCGAACCGGACGCGACCAAGCGACTTGTGTACACGTGGACAATTGCATCCATGTATAGAATCCTGTGAATTTTAGATGTGCATTGTATAATTGTTCGGCTGAGTTGGATTATCATCTTTTCTGTACAGGTGCGGCGCCACAACTTTCTGTCTGCCAATAGGGGCTTTAGCAGTTCGTCAATTCGAGCAACCGAAGTTGACCTCTCGTTGCTAGCTGCTATCCTTGTCTGTTGTTTCCTCGTCCAGTGTTATATGTTCATTATATGCGTGATATTGTAGCTTCTAATTTTCTATTTCGATTCACGATCATCTTTGGGTAATTTCATACCCATCATTCCTAACAAATTGCTTCCGGGCCCTGCTGAGCCGGCCTGGCTGCGGAAACTCTCGAGCAAGTTTTTAGCAAGGTTGAAGTCCACACTCTCAGCATGGTAGTCTTCCTCATCGTCGGCGTTGCCTTCAATTTCTTGGTTTCCGTCCGAGGCCTTTTTGGGACGAGCTGGCGCCTTTCCTTTAATAGCCTGTTTACCCTTTCCTTTTGGATTCAAATCGAGGACTCCAGTTGCTCGTAATTCAGCCTCCATTTGTTTTGATAATTCTTCTATCTCTTTGCTGTCATCTTCATTTTCATCATCGCCTGAGTTCAGTTCTTCAAATCGCTTCGACGTTATGGGGCGGGCACTCCCTTCTGGCTTCGAAGGAAGCCCCATCATTTCCTGCATCATTTTCGAAAACTCATCCTCGTCGAATGATACTTCTTTATCTTCGCCATCGCTACTGAAATCTTCACTGTCAACATCGAAATCATCAGAGTCCACCTCGTCAATAAAATCGGCTCCATCCAGACCAGCGCGGTCGTCATTTAAAAATTGCTCGAACCGTTCCACTATTCTTTGAAGATTCTCTTGAGCAGCTTGGTCGCCAAATGCACGGGCAGGTTTAGTACTTCTGTCAGCGCCATGTCGGCCTTTCAACTCCTCCTCAAGGTCATCGAAGCTGATATCCAGCCACTTCTCGTCATCTTCACGTTTCTCCCATGTCGATTCAATTTCATCATTCGTAGGTAATTTTTCATCTCCAGATTCAATATCTCCTAGCACGAGTTTTATTTCCCTTACTGCTACTTTATCCTGGTTTTGAGGGTCTGACAACAGCATTTCAAACCCACTAGTGACTTTCATCCCCGTTTCAGCGCGAGCATAATCCGCTTTCGCGGTTTGAGGTGGGAGTTTATCCTTCCAGGCTGGAGGCAGTTCAAAATCCTGGCTCTTTAATTGTGCGTATCCAACCCTTGTAAAGCGAACGCTGACGGTGACTAAATCCTCGGGCTTGAATATTAGCCCACGTGTGTCCTTTGCCTTTAAGGGTCGCAAGGATATCGGATCCCGAATATAGAAGGCGTCGACCGCTGGTGATATATAAGCCGGTTTCATGTGTAGTATGTGCGCAAGCTTCCGAGGAATAGTAATTGGGGACGTGTGTATGTTGTCAGCAATCTGTTTCGGGTAATTTCGAAGTCGATAAAACGCCTCGGCTTCTATCGTTGGGGAATGCATTAATCGCTTAGGCTCTACAAGAATTATTTCTCTCGCCTCTCGAAATGTTAGAGGTTTAAGGGTCGATCCCTTGGCTTTGTCCGGTTTGATGATGAGTAGTTGTTCCTTGTGAATCCAAACCTGGAAGATGTCAGCATATCGAATCCAGTTCCAGAAGTATTCATCACCTACTCTATGATTTGCGACCTCTGGTTCGAGCCAGGATGGCAATGTTGCTGCGGCTTCCACTAGCAAAAACTCGCCATCACTATCTGAGACCTTCACCCATAGATCCTCAAACTGTCGCGTCAACTCCCGCAATATATAAACAATAACCCATTCGTCCTCGATTGAGTCGCCATATACAGTTCGTCCACGAAGTAAATTCAGCCCTATCGCACGCGAAAGATGTGGTTAGTTTTCTTATGTGCAGGCGCCCTCCAAATACTGTGGTATCCGAGGGCCAACTAAACGAACCTGCTTACCATCTTCTCGAACCATTTCCAACGTAAACGCATCACGCTGCCATATATAGTCTTTCAAGTGCGTTTTCACGACCTCTGCTGCGGCTCTTTGGACTTCAGTGAGGCGGTTCCGAATTAAATCAGCACCTCCTGTGCAGTCGGTATTGCCTGAGGAAATCCAATACAGTGAATATTCGATGCAATCATCTGGGATCTGGGGTTTAGGAATAGGGCGAAATGTAGACCTAAACCACTCGATATCCTCGTCTGTAGGGGGGGCCATGTTGTTATAATCCAATGTTGCTATCTATCACTGTCGGGCACGTTTGAATATTGAACATATTTTGCCAGCCAGAATGACCTCACCAACTCTGCAAGTGCCGGGCCGATGTTTTGCCGATCGAAAATAAGCAGCCGGATTGCGCTACACCCGATTAGGCTAGATGTAAACATCGCAGATCTAAGAATCCCAAACACGTCTTTCCGCATCGTCACCGCGTATTTTATTTATCACCAAGGTTCTGGGGGGGTACACATTCTCATTCAATGATTTTCCTTATAATGAATATACGACCAGCCCAGCACGTTTCAGGGTAACCGGCATCTATAGGGCAAAAATGGCGCTACCTTACATCGATACCCCACGCACCGAAATTGATGGGAACGCGACTTATTTGACCAATGGCTTCCGCAGCGTTGCGCGAAACAATTTGTCGGCTTTAGACTCCGTCGAAAACTCATTTCAATCGCCCTCCAAAGATCGTGATTTAATCAAAGGCTTCGAAACTGGGCGAAGTCGAAAGCGCTCAGAATTCAGCCTAAAAACGCCCAGAGCGGGCTCACGACTAAACCCGACGAGAAATGCTCTCCATGACCGGCGCAATCTTCCAACTATCCCCCCTCCCAAGGGAGAATTTACTCCGATGTTGAATAGCGTTGCCAGGAATAACTTTATCCGACATAACAATTCGACGCGTCGACGGTCTGGACCTGAAACGCCAGCTGCTTTGAGAGATGGATATCTTAGTAGCCGCAATACCCCGGGATTGCCAAACATGGACATGACTGGATATGGCGATGACTCCACAAACCTTGATGGTGACCCTACGCCCGTTCCACGGATAGCCAGCAGCAGCGCTCAGAGCACCCCTCTCCCTACGCTGCCAGGGAGGAATGGCAACGTGATCGGGGATGGACATAATATGATGACATTAAGGGAACAAGAAAATGTACTCTTTCTAGTTTTGATTTGCGCGTAACCAAAGTCTACACAGGTCACTGACAGTTTCGAAATTGAATTGCAGGTTATTAATAAACTCGACAAGGAGAATTTCGGTCTAAAGTTAAAGATACATTTCTTAGAGCAAAATTTTAAGTTGTCGAAACCCGAATTTGCCCAAGCCGCGATACAAGAAAACACCGAACTCAAGGTCACGAAACTCACCATCGAGAGGGATTTACATCAATGCAAAAAAAGTCTTCGACGCGCGGAGCAGGATTTAGCCGGATGTCAGGTTGAATTACAAGAGCTGCAGGTACAGGGAAGTAGGAGACACGTTAATGAAAATGTGCAGAGAGAATTGGACCAAATGCGCGAAGACTTGGAGAGCAAAGAAAACGAACTTCATGAGCTGCAAGAGGAGTTGGAATCTATGAAAGAAAATGAGTCAGAAAGTTTACAGCAACTTCGGGAAGAGATACAAGACCTGCAATATGACCTCAGACAGAAGAACGAACTTGTTGAGAACCAGGAAGAGGAGATTGAAAATCTGAAGGAAAAGCAGCAAGATGAAAAGAGCTCGGTTGCTGAGCTTGAAGCCGAACTTCAACGGGCCAAGGAGCAGTTAGAGGACCTCCAAAGGAGTCTAGAGCAAGTCGGGTCGGAAGCAAGGGAAGCAAAGTCAAAGTGTGAAGAGGCGATTGAAGAGAAGGAGCAAGCCGTGGAAGATTTGAAGGAACTTCAAGATGAAATGACTGACAAATCCTTCTACACGAAGGGGCTCAGTCGCCAACTAGAGGAGAAAGCTCACAAGTTGGAGGACGAACTTAACAAACTCCGGAAGGAGCACAATGTACTGGAGGAAAATTTCCAGAGTAAGACTCGGGAGGTAGCCATGCTTGAAGAGGAAATTGAAGGGCTCAAGGAGGACCTATCTGCTGAGAAAGCAAGGATGCAGGACGATCTTGATTTAGCCCAGCATGAGCGGGACATTGCTAGAAGGGAACGGGACGACATTTCGGAACGTCTACACCAGGCTGACGACGATATCCGAAATGGAGACAATGCGAAAGATGTCCTGAAAACTCGACATGATGCCCTTACAAACGAGTCTGCTAGTCTTCAGCGGGATTTGGCCCAGGCAAAGACGAGGATATCGAATCATGAGGAACAAATGGAGGCGGAAAGGGACCAATACATGAACGACACAGGCAAACTCCGATTGCAGCATAGGAATCAGCTGGATCAACTTCAAGATGAAATAGAGTCCCTCAAACACGACATTGAGGATCAAGAGGGCCAGCATGCAACAGATCGGGATAGGTGGGATAGTCTGAAGCGGAGTTTGGAACTTCAAAAGGAGAAGGTCGAGCAACAAGTTGCTGGGTATAAGCGGACGATAGACAAACTACAGAACGTCGAGACAACACTATCTGGTCGAGAAGATAAACTCCAAAATATCATCGAAAGCGAGAAGCAACGCCATCTACAAGACGAGGAACTACTAAACCGCCAAATCAAAGAGCTTAATGATGATATTGTGTCCAAACGCCAAGCTGCCGAAAGTCAGAGGCAGGAACTACTGAGCGTTAAAGAGGAATTAAGGGCGGCTAGACGGGAAAAAAGTAGCCTAGGAGAGAAATTGCAAGCTTTAGAGGATGACATTGTGGTACTGCAAGCTACTCTTGAGGAAGAGCGAGCCTTTGCCGGGAATCAGCAGAAATTGGGTACTTCGGATTTGGAGAAACAGTTACAAGCGGCGAATAAAGATAGACAGGTTGCTCGGGACAAACTAGCCAACGCGAACATCGAGATTCATAATCTACGCATGGCATCTGCCGAACTAGAAGCTGAACGTGATGAATTGCAAAGCCAAATTAATCGGATTCAGGGCCAAGTCGATGATACTTACCGTCTCGACCAGGAAAAGATTGACCTCCGAAAATCTAAGCTGAGACTAGAAAACGAGTTGAGCCGCCTGAAAGACGAAAAGAGAACTTTGTTGGAAACCAAAGACAAATTACAAGTCGATCTTGACAATGAAATCAAACGGGCGGCAGCTGAGGAGAATCGACTGTCTGCAGAAATTGATCAACTGCAAGATAAGCTATACATGTCATCAGAAAAACGCGATCGCGAACTTGTTGCCGCCAGAAGCAAAGCTGAGCGACTTGAATTACGTACCCGAGAACTCGAGACCATCCTGGACAACCAGGCATCTCCTCGCGTGGAAGCGTCTATGTCACCCGACTTTTCAATCCTACGGCGAAGCTTGGAGGATGCACGACGCCAAGAGAGAGACGCACTTCAGCGTGAATCGACGCTCAAGGGCTCTATCCGCGACCTGAAAACGCGTATCGTAGAATTGGACCGGGAAAATCATGAGCTCAAAGCAAAGGAGCTGACTACTCGCTCTCCCAAAGGATCTCCTTCGACATCACTTGAAGTCCAAGGGGAACTTCGAAACCTCCGCAGTCAGCTCCTTGACATGCACAAGTCCATGAAAGATCTAAAAACCCAAAACCACGAATTGCAACATGCCACGGTAAACGAAGAGGAGCGTAAAGATCTGCACGAATTGCTTAAATCCTCGACTCTTGAAGCCGAATCTCTAGCAGTGCGGCTTTCCGAGCGTGACGCCCGTGTTAACGAATTGAGAACACACCTGCGGAGAGTGCGTGACGAGCGCGCCTTTTCCATGAAGAAATCAGACGCGGCTCATCGCGAGTTAGAGTCATTACAAGACCGATACGACGCGTTACTAGATGAGTTGACGCAGCATTCAGAACGAAAAGGAAGACATGGCAAGGAAATCAAGGGCTTAAGCAAGGAAATTATGTGGTTACGGGCACGATTAGTCCGGGAGGAGAAGTTCCGCAGGGACCTTGCGTGGAGTAAGGGGCTTATGGAACTGGGTGAACGGGTTCGGATTGCCTGGTACGTCAGAATATCGAAATTCTTCCCAGTTTGGCAGTGTTTTCTTCTTTTTCCCCTCCTTTCCTTTCAAACAATGGTCATGACTGACATGAATACCTTTTTTACAACAGTAACGAAACCGATCTAAAAATGATCGGTGAAATGGGAGTGAAGCCCCCAAGCCCTCGAAAGAAATTTAACCCTCGTCTAAAACTCAAAGCTGTAGCCTGCACGATCTTGGCTGTCTGCCGGATGCAGATGATGAGTGCCGAATGGAGCAAGTCAAAGAAGCTTGGTGAAGGCCTTCGCAGAGCAAAGGGGGAGGTATTGAAGAAAAGGGAGAGTATGAGAAGGAAAGCCGTACAGGCTGAGAGTATTTGATATGCTCTGGTGTAAAGGTTCCCATTCTCGTTTCTTCTACGTCTGTTTCCTTATTTCTATTCGATTTACAAATTTCTTGACTTTTAGGGGATTGGATTGGTCAGTATTTCTCGCTTGATGTTCATCCTTTGCTTAGCATGTAAAGTACCTGATGGTTCTTTGTGCCCGGTGTTTCTAGGGGTTCTCTACTGTTGCTCTACGGAGCTTTTTCCCTGTGTTCTTTTCCTGTTTATAATCCTGTTTGCATAATGATGATCTTCCACGCTCTCGTTTAGTTGGTTTCTGCTTGATAGGCAGGCCTTATATATGAAGTACATTGGCGTTCTCAATAATTAGTTTCCGTCGTTCCGGTTTTCTTTCTTATTTGTATGTAAGACCCCAAGGCATCCATAACTATTTATTCTATACCGCTCACTATTTCCGCTTTTGAGTTGCGCCCGGCTGAAATGATAATAGAAATGGGTGGATGACAGGGGGAAATGGAGATATGACAGATCATCCAACGCGCTTTAAATACCGGGGGAAGAGTGAGAAATGTACCTGGGCGGAATGAGATGGACAAAAGTTCCAAAAACCAATGTGAGTATCGTCATCCGGGTGAGAAAGGGGTTGAAATTAACTAAGCAGAGGCGCTCATCATAAATATTCCATCTAAGGGAAGAGATAGCAAAATAATCAAGCGACAATAAGGGCAGCAGAACCTGATAACAAAGACGAAAATGTGCCTAACAATCACTCATAATAATTCGCTCATCGGAACTGGACAAGGACGCCTCGTAACATCCATAGAAGCAACAGGTATTACTCTATAATAGAAATGTAAAAACGGAAACATATAATATATCACGATCCTTCACTACCGAACTCCAGCGTCCATTCGTTATTTTTCTTCAAATCATCCTCGCTCACGGTGGGACGCGAAGACTTCAACGCCTTGATGAAATCTCTGAGCAGAAGTGGTGGCTCGAGAAGTTTATCTGACTCTATGTCCGCCCATGTCATTTCCGTGGCTCCATTGTCGCCAGGTGAACATGGCGTGAGCTTCTCTTGCCCATCGACAATTACCTAAAAGAAGTCTGTTAGACGCTGATAATATACGCATGTTTATGCGAGCATGGTAGAGGGGATGGCATACCGGTTTATAGTGGGTTGCAGTTTGAATCTTTCGGACAGGTTGCATGAGCGCGTCTTGGACAACGACGCTGATATCGCTTCCGGAGTATCCTTCGCTCATTTCAGCGAGTTGCCGGTAATCTGCATTCGTCAAATGGCACGGGGTGCTTCCAACATTTAACATGAACATCTTCATCCTTGCCCGAAGATCTGGGAGGCTGATGTGGACTCTCCGTTGGAATCGTCGTCTGATAGCAATATCTAATTGCCAGGGGATATTTGTGGCGCCTAGTACTAGGATTCCTTCAGAATCCTTTCCGACACCTTGCATTTGTACGAGCAATTCTGTCTTTATGCGACGGGACGCTTCTGACTCTCCTTCACCACGAGGGCCGCAAAGAGCGTCCACCTCATCGATAAATATAATTGCTGGCCTACTCTCACGGGCCATATTAAACAGTTGCTTGACGAGCCTGAAAGTCGAAGTTAGACATAATCCCAAGCCAGGGCATTAAACCGCATATCAAATATAATAATATTCTTCCTACCTTTCACTTTCACCCATCCACTTGGAGACCAAATCACTACTGCTCACACTAAAAAAAGTGCTGTTGGCTTCCGTAGCTACCGCCTTGGCGAGGTACGATTTACCGGTTCCTGGTGGCCCATAAAGTAATATAGCCTTCCACGGTTGTCTCTGGCCTGTGAAAAGATGGGGGAATTTCATGGGCATAATAACCGCCTCTTTGAGAGCCTCTTTCGCCTGATCAAGGCCAGCAACATCATCCCACTTGACGTTTGGTTTATCAGATAATATGGATCCAGCTAACGCAGATCGTAACTTTTTCGCTTCGGTGTCTTCGTCGTCGTCCTCTTTTCTAATCCAGGCAGCAAATATCAGCTACATACCCTCGTTGAACAAAGGCCTTGGGGTAGACTACACGAAACAGGCCAAAAGCCAGGGGCTAGGGGGTAAACGTACGCTCCTTTCCCACTACCATGTGAGACCTTCCCATTTGCTCCTACAGCACTGGGCTTTTTCCGATTATCATTCCCTGCCAGGTGGTTCTTCAGTTTTTCAGCCCTTTCCATATATTCTCCGGTCTTTGCTCGAATCATTTCCTTCGATTTTGGGTTCTTCTCCCATTTCAAAGCGAGCATGAACAGCTCGAGGGCGGAATAGTAGGTCTGGTAGGCTTTCTCATATTCGCCGGCATTATCATGTTCGATGGCCTTTTTCACGGTGTCTATAGCCCGTCCAAGAAAATCCGTATTGCTCATGGTGACAAGGTATACCTATAATCCTAATCGATTGGACCTAATATAGATCTCTGGGTTCAGACCCGATTCGACGTTCCTCCTCCGCTTGGTGTTTGGCGGGCGGTTGCGACAAGTAACCCCGCGCCAGCAAAACGAAATGCGTGGTATGTAGAATGGTGGTCAGATGCCGCTCAAAAGTCAGTATTGGACAGAACTGGAGATATCCTGTAACTTTAGATGTCAAGTTTAATAAGTGAGAGAACAGGGACTGGTGTTGCTGGTAGGTGGAAAGTTGTGTGAATTTGAATGAGATATGCCTGGAGTGAGGTTGATGATGTTCAGGCGAAGCTCCGCGCTAGTGCGGTTGCCATCGAGATTTGTTTTATGACAACATCCCGCCTTGACACCATCCCCCCCGCATATTTTCAAAAGACAGCAGCCTCTGCCCTGACAATCATATTAATATACAACGCGTCTCTATACCGGCGTCATGGCAGATCCACAGAAACAGCTTCAGGCGCTTAGCGATGAGTACCAGAAACTTGAAACGGGTGCGTACATACACCAACATCCCCGTTTCTATGAATGACACCTACTAATGGCCCATTATTGCGCTGTCACAGAGCTCCAAGAGATTGTACAGGCCCGCGAGAAATTAGAAGCGCAGCAGCAGGAGAATAAAAGTGTGCAGAAGGTGCGGGAAAATACCCGAATAATTCCTTGATTGGGACTATCACATTAACATATTCTCGAATTGCCCCTCTAACAGGAATTCAAGTCCCTCGAAAGCGACGCGAACATATACAAATTGGTTGGCCCGATTCTTCTTAAGCAAGATAAGCGTGATGCCGTGATGGCTGTCGACGCACGTCTAGATTTTATTGAAAAGGAAATGTGTGTGCACATCTTGAACACGCCCTTCCTGTCGCAAGGAGATTCGCCCTGTCTAGAAGGACATTACATTTTCTTCGTTCACCAAAATGTATCACTAACTCGAGAGATAACTAGAATTCGGATCGAAAAGCAAATAAGTGATATTCAAGAGAAGAGTGAGAAACAGAAGATTGAGGTATGCCTCACCCTTGATCAGCGTCTCGTTTTATAGCAACCTGTCTGATCCTTTCCCTCGCAGATTATCCAACTACAAACGCAATTACAACAGCAACAGCCACAAGAAGGCGCAGCTACTGCCTGATAGTGACAATCAATACAGTCCTATATAATATAATGACTTGATGCCCGGTCCAGTTCCTTTGCCCAGAGCCATATCTTCCCTCTGTAACACTGGATTATTACGAACCGTTCCGAGCCTTGGGGGCATTTGCACCACTATATATGTCCTAGGAATGTTCTAGGTTAAATTCCCAATAAGGGAACCGATTGCAACTGAGGAACTAGATCCTTTGGCGACCAAGACGCATGCAATTGACAGATTTAGGATACGGTCAAGTGCAAGGAGCTGCAAAGACAACAGAGAAGTACCAGTGGCGGAGTTTGGCAAAAGGGAAAAAATGGCTAAAATGGCGTATTTGTTTAGCGCACTATTTCCTGAATATAGGATGCACCTGCACTTGCTTCAAATTGCTTATCTGCACCGAGTAAAGGACGGCAGCTGTTCAGAGGTATCATACCCCGCAAGTTGCGGTCACATCGACCTGCTTTACCATGGACTACCCCAAGAATAGAAATTTTTATTATTTAACGAAAAAGATATTCAGCTATATATTAAGATATTGCGAAACTATGCAATGGTCATAGCTCTACCACCCGTCTATATCCCCTAAGCACTAAATCTTTTTGGCCCATTTCACGGATGGATGGGATAAAGGAGAGAAAGAAGTGAAACAAGCCGTGCATTCGAAGAAAGGAATACAGACCGTCCATCTCTATCCTGATACTACACTCAACACAAAAAAGAATGATTCTAAGCCTTGACGAGAAGACTCTTTCCCGTCATTTCCTTGGGTTGTTCGATGCCCATCGCCGCGAGGATGGTTGGCGCAACATCACCCAAAACACCACCGTGCTTGTTCAAGCTCCATCCCTCTGGGGCATTAGCCATGACGAATGGAACTTTGTTGGTCGTATGTGACGTTTTGGGTGTTCCCTCAGCGGTCTTCATCTCTTCCGCGTTCCTGTACCAGCGTTGTTAGTATTTCGGATATATGTTACATTTACTTGAACTAAACGTACCCATGATCAGCAGTCACGAAAAGAATATATCCATGCTCTTTGCAGGCTTCGAGAACTCGTCCAATAGCCTTATCCGTGGCCGTCACGGCCTCAATAGTAGCTTCATACACTCCGGTATGCCCCACCATATCTGGCGGGGCGAAATTGTTCATCAGGAACTCGAATTTCTTCTCTCCAATACGTTCAGCGAGTTTATCTGCAACGGGCGCAGCACTCATTTTCGGGTCGAGGTCATAGGTCGCTACCCTGGGGGATGGGATTAATTCCCGCTCCTCGCCAGGGAACTGCTTCTCGACGCCGCCGTTGAAGAAGAAGGTGACATGGGCATATTTCTCTGTCTCGGCGACGTGGCATTGTTTGAGGCCTTTCTTGCCCAGCCATTCCGCGAGAACATTGCCCATGTGCTGTGGGGGGAAGGCGACGGGGAATTTATAGTCTGTCTTGTATCGGGTCATAGTTGTGATGGAGATGTCTTTGGGGTAAGGGAAGTTTGGTTTGGGCGACCGGTCGACGTCCCCGAGGAGCTGTGTTATTTCCCGCACACGGTCGGAGCGGTAGTTGAAGAAGAAGAGTGTGTCGTTGTCTTTATATCCAGGTGAGCAAGTGCGAAATACAACGGGCGAGAGAAAAGTGAAATTTACCTTGGATTCTCCTCTCCTTTCCTCCAACGATAATTGGCTTCAAGAACTCATCATTCTCCCCTTTCTCATATCTCTCTTGAATGGTCTTGACCGGATCCGTGGATTCCTCCCCTCCTTCGCCAGTAACGAGCCCATGCATAGCAACCTCGACACGGTCCCACCGCTTATCGCGATCCATAGCATAATATCTCCCAACCACGGTCGCCAACTCACCCACACCCAATTCCTTGGTCTTATCAAGCAACTGCTGCATATACGCAGTCGCACTCTTGGGATCCGTATCTCTCCCATCACCAAAGAAATGGATAAAGACCTTGGGAACCTGCATTTCCTTAGCCACCTGTAGTAGTCCGAACAGATGATTGATGTGCGAATGGACACCGCCGTCAGAGATGAGGCCGAGCAGATGCAATCGCCCATTGCCATCTTTCGCCTTCTGGAACGACTTGACAATGTTCTCGATTTTGTCCATCTCCGCATTCCTCACGGTTTGGTCGATGCGCACGACATCCTGCCAGACCACGCGGCCGGCGCCGATGTTCAAATGGCCCACCTCACTATTTCCCATGAGGCCTAGGGGGAGGCCTACAGCGAGGGAGGAGGCGTCGAGCTCGGTATAGCCCTGCGCAGTTTTGGAATTGGAGTCTGCGAAGGAGGACATGACGGGGGCGTC
>LDEV01002729.1:0-17016 GCA_001014755.1 Blastomyces silverae
TAGCCATTTTTACACCTGGGACATGGACGGGCGGGTGCGTCGGCCAGGACGCGGACCACGCATGTCAACCATCATGCCGCGCATACCAAGCCCAGAGATGACCGTAGATGCCACGAACGCAGCCCACAGGAACCAAAGGAAGGCAGAAACCGCCTGTGCTTCACGGCAGCGCTTTTCTGGGCTGGGCGCGTCCCTGGTTATCGAGTTCCTCGAGGTGTAAGCCTGCACACACCACAGACAAAATTGTCAGCATCGTTTAGAAACCTTGGGGAGGGGACCCCCCCTTTTCTCGGCCTAAATCTAAGCTATTTCAACCTCAATCAATTGCTCTAAACGTACCTCGTTGCTACAGGAATGCACACGCAGCTTCGACGGCAGAGCAATAGCACCGCAGAAAATGAAGATGGTATTCAGGAGATCAACAAGGAACACGACGCTAGGGTGGATCATGTATGCCTCGCTGATAGCGGCAGCAAATAGGTAGAAGAGCGTCAGCATTGAAAACGCTGACACAAAGAGGATGTAGTTCACTGTCGACGCGCTGCCGTGATATGCATCTGATATCATGTTGCCGATAAGTGCCATGATAATCACAGTGAAGACGGCCTAAATGGGTGAAAATGCATTTTTGTATCAGCTATCATCATATCTCTGCTCTTCCATTCTCGCCTTCCTTTCGCTCTTTTCATGTGCGGGAAAACCAGGAGTGCCCGGTTGGACGTCTGCGATTGCGTACCTCAATGCCCCGAAGGACTAGGTTAACCGTTCTCAATCCCATTTTGGCGGTCCTCGTCGTGCACGCCCTTTAAGCCAGCTATATGGCGGGAATGTATGAGATGTGATGAAAGTTAATTGAATTTGCCGAATGTTGCACCGTTTAGTCACAATATGTCGGATCCCAAATAGGGGGTATAAATGATAACTTCTGGAGATGAATTGCTCTATTTAGAAATCAACAGAGAGAGAAAGAGGAAGAAGCGGCAGCAGGGTGGGAAATATGCAGAAGGGGGGGGGGTGTTGGGCAATTCGGCATATTCGGGCAGGTTGACCAAATAGACTACGTCATATAACTTTCTTTTCAGCATTCATCAGAAGGTATACCTAGGTAGTTAAGGCCACTTTTGACTTTTGGCGTTTCGTGCTATTTTAAAATTGCTCCTTTTGTCTAATAGATGTGGCTCGGTACTTCTCGTGCAGTCTTCTGTTGTTAGGTACCCCAAGGTAGAAGTCATACCAATGTGGTGCAGGCCTAGATTTTGCAAAGCTGTCAAAGCAAGCTGGGATGGAGCAAAACATTCTGTATCTCAATCTCATCACAGTTATAGTCTGTCGAGCTGTGGCCCCAAATCCCACACTACTAGAGTGTTTAAACCATATTCGAGATGCAGCTACCCGCTCTAGCAGAAGCTATACTCCAAGACTACCCGACACCCCAGGGAGAGTCAAAGGGGGAAAGCATTGGCCCATAAACATCCCATATTTCGGGTGTTTGCCTGTATCAATCAATTCAAATTAGCCAGCTGTCAAACGCCAAAATCGAAGGGGGAGGCGGGGCGGGAAAGCCTGTTTTTGGGAGCAGGGACTTCCACTTTGCCGCCCATGACAGCAAGGTAAAGACAAAACAGAGGCGGGTTCTTATGTAACTTACCTATCTAACAATCCCTGGCCCGCCCACACCAAACAATTTCGCCATTCACAGTCGCTGCAATGTTTGCCGCGCATCTCGATCCATGGGATTCGAGCATGGGTCGAGAGCTTTCCATCGTGGCTCCTGGCTAGGACATGCGCCGAAATAAACTTTTGTACCGTAAGAAATAGCTTCTAATTGGACTTCTCCCACTGGTATTTGCCTAAGTAGCTACCTAGGCAGGTAAGTTAGAGGAAATCGGTGATACAAATATGATGTAATGGCAGTCGCCCGGAACCAAAGAAGCAGTCGAGGTGATATCATCACGTGATTATATTCGACCGGAGCGATGGGAATTTTGACTACGAAAGGTTTGAGTTACATTACCTTCTTGTTATGGACAAGGGGAATTTTTTGCCATGACTGGAGATCGAGGGATCACAACTCGCCCGCAGGTCTGGGTTAAATTTTCCATTAAATTATTAATATTAACCAAACTAGTAAATATCTGGACCTGCCGCAAAAGGGGCAAAAGAGCGGGCAACACCCTATATATATATACGTTATATATATAGAGTCCCTGCTGAAACACCATGCAAGAGCATTTTATAAATATCTGGCCCGCTTGGACCATGTGAATCCAACAAATTCTGGTTACCACCGGAATCGGGGTCCTATCTAGAAGCCAGTCAGCGAGCGATACGCAGTAGGAAACGAAGCAGAAAGCATGCCCGCTATTTCAGAAATCCATTAAACATAAAACAGAAGCGCGGAAAATCAATAAAATAGTGATCATCAGAGAGAAGATTAAATATTCGTCCTGGCCCGATAAAAAACAAAGCCCCGTTCCCTCGAATTCATGACTCTTTTCAGGGACAGAATAAGATGGGAATGAGATATATGAATTTCCCAAGTGGGCATACGCCTAAGGATGACGATATGGGATTTCTCATCATTTGGTCGCTTTTCCTTTCCCCGCCCCCCTCTTCTTGTGCGTCTTCTTCCTTTTTGGAGTTGGTGAAAATAAACAGAGAGGGGAAATGCGTATAACGTACATATCATTCAAACTCCAATGTTGAAGTAGCCGTACCATTGTAATCCCGAACCAGCGGTAGCGGTAGACATAGTGTTAAACCTGATATTTCCATTCTTTTTTGATAATATGCAAAAGCCACACACTGGGTATCCGTACTTTTCTATCGTCGTCTGGTATACATTCTCCGAAAGTCATGGCAAGGCGTTGCGAGTGAATAAACACCAGAAATGGGATATGTTTATTTTCGACATATGTACGGATGTTGTTGACTGGCCCGGGGAAGCGTCGGAATATGCAACACGCCGCCCAAATGATCGTAAAACGAAATTTATTTCATTCTCCTTCCGCTGAAATACCTTGTTGGTTTCCTGTTTTCTGGATGTGTGTCTGTATGTCACATCAATGCGTAGCAATCATAATAAAAGAGCAAATGGTATCGAAAAACCGAAAATCGCAACATCGTCATCGTCGATCGTCAGCATCATCATCAACATCATCATACATATAGATATGAGTTTGAGAAAACCCCCAATGCAAAAAGCGACACCACGACGATAACACCTAAAGGATCAAAGGAGGTAGCTAGGGCAAATAAAAGGAAAAGTTCCGAAAGAGGAACAAGAAAATGACCCAATGATTAATTCGCAGCAGCCAACTGCGCAACCAAATCCGATGCAACATCCAAGAACGGAAAGGGGCTAGTGACTTCTTTCTCCTTATTTCGAATCCGCTTGCTTACCGGCCTCCACTCAGCAGTACCGGCACTACCACTGCTACCTCCCCTCTCGTTCTCAACACGGATTACATTCTGGTACCCATCGCATTTGAAGTCGACCATGAAATTGTTCTCTTCCAATTGGTATAGTTGAATATCGATGAATACCCAAACGCCGTGTACAATCCCGCCGGGGTGTTGGAGTAAGGAGGAGGACGAGGATCCTAGGGCAGGTGTTGAGGTCGCTAGAGCTGTACCGCTAGCGTTGCCGCTACCGGTTCCGCCGGAAATTGTGGGAGCAGGGCCTGTCAGGCTGGGGTTATCCACCGAATTACTCCTGCACAGGGCGGCGGTGGCAGCTGCCTTCTCTTCCGGATTGGTTATTAGGCTGATTCGTCGACGGTATTCTTCTAGATCGCTGCGGCTAGAATGGCTACTGCTTGATGGGCCGGGAGCAAGGACTCCTTCCTTGAGGAGCCGGGCTCTGATGAACCAGAGATCTTTGGGGATGTAGTAGTCTGATGGAAGGTTGGGGTATTTGTTCTGCAAGGGCTTCGGTATTTCTGATGACATTTCAGGGGTTGCCGGGGGATCGTTATCTGCGGTACGGGAAAAGGGGGTGTTAACCGGGATTTATTCTCATCAAAACTAATGACTAGTAAAATAAAATAAAAACGCTTACCAGATTCAGCGGGCTGGATTTCCCAAACGCCACCTTGCGCTTTAATAGCTTTGTACAAGCACAACATGGCTTCATATGGCTGGTTGCGAGATCGAATACCAAACTGCCACTTACGCGATCTTTTCGGCTGTGAAGACATCTTCTCGAGACCTTCGGGCGGTTCCAAACTAAGCTTTTCCAGATCAACAAGACTCCGTGAGTGGGGCTTGAGCGACCTTGCAGTCGCAGCCTGCTCTTCCGGAGACTTCTCTTTGTGGCTATCCGTCTCGGCCTCGGTACTGTCCTGCTGCTGCAGTCGCCCACGCCATTCCTCCGCTGACTCTTCGTAAGACGGAGCATGTCGCTCCCTCTCCCGTTGGTCCATTATTTGTGTGTGAACGTACGGTAAACTCGTAGGTAGAATGCGTACATGGCTGACACGCTCCTCTTCGACATCTGGAATGGTGAACGCGGGCACCGGTGACGGTGTAGATACTGGAGTGGGCGATGTTGAGAGTTGCCCTCGATGAGCGAGTGGGGGCGCCAGGTTTGCACTTTTGGCGTTACGGGCAGAGCCACCAACAGGAATAGGTGAAGCTGAGGATTCTGGGGAAACAGGTGAGGCGACTGGCGATTCGCTGGAGTCTGTAGGGGCTACGAACCAAGTCAGTATTAACATGCTCGTAAAAATATAATATCAATTGGGATCGGAAAATTAAAGACTTACAATTCGTCTGCATCATCTCGTTTTCCACCATGATGAAGAACGCGTCCTTGATCGCACTCGGTTCCGGTTTCTTCAACGCATCATTTATGTCTTCCCTATCAACACCCATTCTCTGCTCGAGCTTGGTAATCGCGTTATGTTGAATTTTCTCCTGTACAGCAAGTGGCCGCCCTGGTGCGATCTTGCGGGGGTCAATGGGTCCGTTGGGATTTGCTCCTGAGCTAACCCACTCCTCTGCCGGGGGCTGGAGATATTTTGGTAGATTCTTAAGAAACCAAGGGTCCTGACGGATCTCTGGGATGGTGATTCTATGAACGGGATGTACCTGTAGCATGGCCCGTATCAATTTGGCAGCGCCTGTCGATACATATGAGGGCATATGGAAGTTTCCCGCAGCAATCTTTTTAAATAGGGCGGGAATATAGTCGTCATCAAACGGAAGCTTGCCAACCAGTAACACATAAAGGATCACACCACAACTCCATACATCCACCTCTGGACCTGCATAGAGCTTCCCCGAGATGACTTCCGGTGCAGCATAGTTGGGGCTCCCACAGCTCGTTTTTAAGAAGTTTCCGTCGGTCATGATATTGCTCAGGCCGAAATCGGCTATCTTGACGTTCCGATCTTTGTCAATGAGCAGATTTTCCGGTTTCAGATCCCGATGAACGATCTTGTGACGATGGCAGTATTCGACAGCGCAAATTATCTGTTGGAAGAACTTGCGGGCTTCTTCATCGCTACATCTCCCACGCTTCACCAAGTAGTCGAAAAGTTCCTTTTCCGCATACTCGAGCACCATGACAATATCGGTCTGCGTTGCAATCACGGTGTACCTATACCCCCACGACAAAATAATCTGGTTAGTTCAACAACATTCCCAAAGCAAGTTGAAATATACCAAAAAAGACATCCAAATCTGAGAAGGGAACTACAAAATCACAGTACGTACAGCTTTATAATATGCGGATGCCGTAAGAGCTGTAGATATCGTATCTCCCGATCAACCCTCCCTACCATATCCCTGGACAGCAGCTTCCGCTTCGGTATGATTTTAAGCGCTACCTGCCTCCCACTCGCCTGGTGCACTGCCAGCTTGACTTTGCCAAACGAACCCTCGCCCAGTATCTTAACGGTAGTGTACTGGTCCAGTCTTTGCATGTCCCGGGCAGTACCGGGAGATTGATCGGCGTAGTCTGGGCGGGTACGTTTTGGTGGTAGAACGGGATGGCCGCGGTTCTTGTGCGACGGGGTGCTATCGCGCTCCCGGGATGGGAGGGATACGGAGAGGTCCTCCTCATCGAGTGCTGCCGCCATGATGGGGCGGTTTAGTAGAGATTGATTATTCCGAGTATTTTCGTATTATATATTGTATATATCTTTCTTTCTCAATATATATATATGCGAAGCAGGCGTGGTCGGATAGCTAGGGCTGCGGAACAATGACGACAGACGGTTTGTGGATTATGGCTAGCGTGAGCGCTTTGACTTTTTATTTTATATCCGTGAGAGTCGAACTAACCCATTGATATCGTCGGGTATTGGTTCTAGCGTGGATATATGCGATATATCCCGCGGTAGAGGTGGGTGGTCGGGGGCTTCGTGAAGATTGTGGTGGTGGGCTGGCGATGTCGACAGAGTTTGGAGGGGAAATTTATCAGAAGAATGTTTAGATGGGGGAGAGCCGCATCCTCGATTTAGCTGCTTTAAATACAGCAACACTGTGGAGAACACACACCTATATATACTATTATGGAAATGATGGAAAGCTACATACTAGTACTAAGAACAGATTATGATTGTCATTAAATAATATATCTACTACTAATATTGATGTTGTATAGTACAATTGGATCTCGCAACAGCCGAGAGCTCGATAAATATTACTAACGAAATGAGGCAGAAGGGCCTGCTGGTGAAATATGCTCTACGGACGTTATCAGGACGGCTAAGGAATAAGAAAATATGTATATATATATATATAAAGATAAGTAAATACATGAATAGAAAGAGGACATATCAGAACAGGCAGCTCATAGCGCCTCTTCAACACCAGGTAGTCAATCACCCACCGCCACCACCTCCATATACCATGCGCCATATCTAATCTGACGGGTAGAATAATGTACAGGTTAGGAATGGGCCTTTTTGTTGCTCACCCTTTGCCAGCTTTTTGTGCAGCTAACAGAAAATAAAAATGCTAATAATCACGGTGAAAGGAAAAAGAAATCAGCTATGTAAAAAGGTCAAAATGGCGCAAAAATTCCAATAGTAGAAGCAAAGGAATAGGAGATGTTTGAAATCCAGAACCGTAACGCCAGAACACCATGCTGATTTGTTGTATGAAGTAGAAAATTCTTTTGAGAGGGCCCAAAGCCACGAGGCAATTGAAGGGCGATAAACAGTCACTCCAATGCTAAATTATGCAGGACGTCGAGGATATTCCTTGCCTGCTGGCGAAATCCCACACTTAACCATCGTCATCGGCATTGTTGTGGGAATGGGGATGCTCGTGGTGACCGTGAACGCCGTGCATCCAGACACGCTTCCACGGCCCCTCATGGCCAGCTTCACGATCCTCCCGCATCCCCTCCAGGACACCGACGATTCCGCCATTTCGTAACCGCTCCAAAACCACGTTCATTCCCTGCTTGCTCTTCAGCACAGCATCTCGGGTTCGCTTTACGCCCACGAGTTCAATTGTCCGTTGGATCCCGGCCGTTGACCATGATGCAAGGAGGCCTCGTCGGTGATGCGGATCTTCCTCAGCATGTTCGCCTGCTGAGGAAGAGTCGATCCTCTTGGGGCGATTGAGCATCGCTTGCCCTAGGCTTGACCGAAATGTAACAGTGGTTTTCACGCTTGTCCTCTCATCCTTTGGTTCATCAATGGATGAGCCTGACCACCACGTCCGTGGTTTGGGGCTGCCGTTTTCCGATGGGGGAGGGAGGCGTCGGTACAGTTGCTTCTCCACAACGCTAAGGATGCCCGTCCACTCCATATTCCGCGATTCCGTATGCATCCAGCCTTCTTTCAGGTCTACAACGGTAGTCTCGAGGATAAAACTTTGGCCGGAATTCTCACTGCCGCCAATTCCCTTGGGCAACAACTTCAACATGGCCGAGGGGACCTTGGATTTCTTGAGGATCAGCCGGGTAGTATGCAAGCGCTCTGTGAGAGGATCGACATAGCGATCAATGACATCGGTCGTCAGGACATGGCGAGAGTAAGGGTTGGGATAACGGAGGAAGTAGGCGAGCGAGACAGCGGGAAAAGAGTAGTCGTAGTTGAAGGTGCTTTCGAAGAACTTCATTGTAAAGGCATTGGCGTCTAGTCTCGCCTATCAGAAGAGATACCGGAGAAGCTTGACGACTGGCGGAAGAGACTCAAACTGCGAACTCCGGGAGCTGGATATTAACAACGTCAAGCTGCTTTTCTTTTTCTCTCTTGTATCTTCGATCCTTGCCCTCCAATTCAACGCCTCTTTTGCCCGCTTTTGGTTGGGCGTGGAGCAGGCGGGTTAGTCATCGCCCGCTAAGCCTATTACGGTAACTACTTAGCTGAGGCTCAGCGCTATTGACCAATAGAAATTCAGAGAAATATCCACCAATCATAGGTAGTTAACTAGTAACTAGCGGACGAATAAACAAAATTACCGAGGCCAGATAAATAATAATGCACTCTACGATATCATCTTCCAACCCCTAACTACCCGGTGCTTCTTCTTCTAGGTCACTGTATGAATGAGTCAAATCCAAGTGAGGAGCAGCCTTCATTTGAATAGCTTGAGATAAACAGATCATGTGTCGTCCAGCACGAGAAGGATACTAGTATGTGTTAATCCAGACCAAGGGAGCTGAACGTTCATATAGATCCAGAAGAAACGAAGAAGTTTTAGCCTCGCTTTGCAGACATTTAGAGGACTTACGGAGGTCCTGGGGGAGTAGTTACGGTTGAGAGCATATGGAAGGTAACGCCCGCTCAGACTGTCGACCATGTCAGGCTGCTCCTTCGCCAAATTTAGTTTCCAATCTCTCCACCTAACACGATCATATCAGCTCGATTGTTTATACTCTGTACTAAGCTATGAATAGTACAGATGGGATCATGTTTGAAGGGAGAAAAACAGCTCTCATAAACAGTGATATCTACTGCTGATACTCAACAGGATCAAAAAGCGCCTTCATGGTGGCTTTCTTGTCCCAGCGTGCTCATTCCTCTTCTGTAACTGGAATAGCCGAATATGACTCTGGGCGTTTCTTTTGGGGCCTCCATGCTTCGCTATCGAATCGAGGTCAAGAGACTGTTGTGAACACAGAGGGAGGGAGTTTTAGACGAGAGAGATGAGCGACAAAATTATATCAAGTGTGCTTTGGTAAGCCCGTTTAACCTCCTCTGTTAACCTTGTATCAATCTGTCATTCTTACAAGCTCATCCCTTTATTTCACTTACACAGAATCAATCTTCAATCTACATACTCCGTAGTAGAGGCGTATTGGGTAGTTAAGCTAATTTAACCTCTGATCGTTATTTGACCATACATCGAACGTCTAGTGCCGTTGGGTGCTAACGGCCCGTAGCCCTAATTCGGGGCTAGTTACAGAGCCTTGCTTTAATTATGCGCTCAAGGCCCAACTACTACCCGGCAAACACTGACGAACTTTCAGGGATGGAATCCAGAACGGTCATGAGATATTGTTTGAGAGGGTTTTTTGTTCGTGTGGCCAGCCACTGCGGTTTCAGTGGTCGCTCGAGCCTTTATCCTTTGGCCAATTGGGTGCGGTCACCGCCCCCGAACCGAACTGCACAGCGAGGCGATGCATCTTTATATATATCCTGGTCAATGGCGCCTAAATATGCATTTCGACTGGATAAAACTCCAGCTCATGATGACGTGGCTCCAGTGCAGAGCACCAGCCTCGCAATCGGCGGCTGTGGGATCAGGCTGGCAATAATGGCACGGGTGTCACTCTGAACCTCATCCATCATGGAGAAAGCAAATCCATCCTTCGTGAATTACGCTTCTTCGTTGATGAAAATTGTCTTCTATGTGTCAATAAGGCTTTATTATGGAAGCAGCTGCAAGTATTGTTACGCTCGTGGAGGTGACCGCGAAGATTGCCATTGGGTGTCTCACGTATATCAAAGGGGTCAGGGCTGCGTCTGCTGATAAACTACTCCTCGAGAAGGAAATCAATTCCTTGCTTGGCATTCTCGATGATGTCAAGCAACTCCTGAATGGCCCCAACAGAGCGAAGCTATCTTCCTCGCAGAAACTACGCAATGCGGTTGTCGAATGCCAGTCGCAGCTCTCAAAGCTGGAAGCCAAAGTCAAGCCGAAGAAACCCCGCAAGATCGCAGGTTTCGACAAATTTCGCTCGGCTTTAAAATGGCCCTTCGAGAGCAAAGAGTTCGGAAAACGTCTCCATAACATGGAGCAAAGTAGGAAGACTATATTTCTAGCACTGCAGATTGATCAAACGTAAGCCACACACCAATTTGAGTTAGTTTTAAGGGATTCTTATCTAACAATGAGTGCATATAGAGCTGCTACTCTCAGAATAGAGGAGAATCAAGATAGCGCAATTCTCTCAACAGTTCTATCGCATCTACCCTCTGCTGATGGGGCATCTTTCGATTCTCATGCCAACGAGGGTGACCCGAAATGTCACCCTGATACCCGATCGGATATCCTTCAGCAGATTTTCAACTGGGCAACAGATCAACAGTCCCAGGCCATATTCTGGCTAAATGGGATGGCTGGTACCGGAAAATCTACTATCTCGCGAACTGTGGCTCAAACCCTTGCCGGCAAGGACTTTCTAGGTGCCAGTTTCTTTTTCAAAAGGGGTGAAGGCGACCGTGGCCATGCAGCGAGATTTTTCACTACCATTATCGCCCAGATGGTATCCAAATTCCCGATGTTGTTAGAACATGTGAAAAAGGCTATTGAGGTAGATCCTGACTTGGTTAAGAAGGCTCTTACCGAGCAGTTTGAGAAACTTATTTTGGAGCCCTTGCTTGAGTTGACGGGACGGTTTCCGACGGCACAATATCTCGCTATTGTGATTGATGCGTTGGATGAATGCGAACGCGAGCAAGATATAAAAGCCATCCTTCATCTTTTGGCCAGGACGAAGACTATTCAGTCGATAAACTTGCGAATCTTCGTAACTAGCAGGCCGGAATTACCGATTCGATTGGGGTTTAAGGGAATGGCAGGAGACATGCATCGTGACATGGTATTGCATGATATCCCACGCCCCACCATTGCGCATGATATATCAGTTTTTCTGAAGCATGAACTATCGAAAGTCAAGGACGATCATAACCAATCGCTTAGCACGTCCGACTCCTTGTTACCTCCAGATTGGCCTGGGCAACGTCGCCTCGACATCCTAGTGAACATGGCGCTACCGCTCTTCATTTTTGCGGCCACTATGTGTCGATTTGTTGGCGATCCAAGATTCCACCCGGAAAGCCGCCTGGAGTTGGTACTAAAATACCAAACAGCTGCGCAGACATCCAAATTCGACAAAACTTATCTTCCAGTGCTGGACCAGTTACTCACTGGCCTCGACGAAGACGAGAAAGAGGCTATGCTTGCAGAGTTCGAAGAAGTTGTTGGCTCAATTATAATTCTCACAGAGCCTCTGTCCACCAATTCACTGGAAAATCTCCTTGGGCTTGAAAAACCGGAGGTCGACCGGAGACTGAAAATGCTTCACTCCGTTCTGAATGTCCCCAGTAACCAAGATTCCCCCGTCCGGTTGTTACATCTTTCATTCCGCGATTTCCTTATCGACCCAAACAAGCGCGGCAAATCACCGTTCTTTCTCGACGAAATGAACCAACACAAGCGCGTAGCTTCTAGATGCCTTGACTTATTATCTCGGCCTGGGGTTTTGAGAACGGACATTTGCGATATGAAAGCACCAGGAACGTTTAGAATGGATATTGACAGCAAGACGATAAATATGTGCCTCCCGAATGAGGTTAAGTATGCCTGCCGTCATTGGGTGTATCATTTGGAGAAGAGTGGCGACCGCATCCGCGATGGGGACCAAGTCGATAGGTTCCTCCGGGAACGTTTTATTCACTGGCTTGAAGGCCTCGCACTCATTGGGAGGATTTCAGAGGCTATCCCGATGATCAGAACGCTGCTAAATTTAACCAAGGTAAATAGGCCTGTGTTCAAAATGTTCGTCGTCCCTTTAACTGACGTTTTGACATTTAGCCCGGTGAGAGCGAGGCTCTAGCACTATTCCTCAATGACGCAAGACGCTTCGTTCTGAGAAATAGGCAGATTTTAGATACTGCACCTCTTCAGGTCTATTCATCAGCTTTGGCTTTCGCTCCGGAGACCAGTGTTGTCAAGAGGCAGTTTAAAGATCATATCCCGTCGTGGATCCGCCGTGTGTCGGGTGTCCCCACTGACTGGGGGAATACGCTGCAGACGATTGAGGTTTCTACTGCTGAAAGTTTTGGAAAGGTCGGCTTCTCACGTGATAATAAGCTGCTTGCCGGTGGAACAAACGAGGGAGTCATACTTTGGGACGCTGAGACCGGAGAAGAGAGGCAAAAATTCCAAGATACTCCCCCCAGCGGCTATCCCTACGACTTTGCGTTTGCCTGGCATAGTGATCTCCTCGCCGTTGCTTCCCCTTCTTCGATACAGGTCATTAGACTGTCTACAGGAATTGTACTCCAGAAGCTATACACTCAATACAAAGAAGCTTCCATAACTGTTTTATTCTCACCAAACGATAAGGTTCTAGCGTCGCGATCTCCCCATGCCATACACCTGTGGGACCCCGATTTAGGAGAGCTGCTACAGACGATTGAGACAAGCGACGACCTTTTGTATAACCACCTTTGTTTCTCCGGGGATAGTAGTTATCTAGCCTTTACATCAGGAAAATGGATCAAAGTGTGGGACATTCATGAGAAACGCCTATTGCGCACATTTACCGGACATAAGGACAGGGTGCTCAATTTCTCATTTTCGCACAACGGGGATATCGTCTCTATATCATATGACGTGATCAAAATCTGGAACCCGGCAACCGAGGAAGCATTGCACTCCTTTGAAGACCACGACCCGTACACAAGGAGCGCATTTTCCGCCAACCGTAAGCTTTTCGTATATTCCCCCTACGGCTACATTCTAATCCGAGAATCATCCAGTGGGAAATTATTGCGCAAATTATCCATAGACGACTTAGTGTCGATGATGGCATTCGCGGAAAACGACGGGTTTCTTGTTATCGCATCTGAATCCATCATCATCATTCAAGATCTGGGATCCGACAGTGTCCGTCGCGTCCTCAGAGGCCATGAAGATACAGTAAGAAGCATTGCGCTTTCGGGAGATACTAAACTTCTTGGATCTGCGTCTGCGCCTAGGGATAATACTGTTAAACTCTGGGATTTGAACATAACTAAGTCTGATGCCAAGGATGTCTTTTTCATACACTCCATTGCTCTCTCAAAAGATGGCAAGCTCTTGGCCGCCTCACAGTATAATCATGGAACTACGCTATACGATAACCTTTTAAACCCCAAATTATTCGCCGACGAAAGGTTTTTTAGCCACCTGGTCTTCTCAGAAGATAATAGGTTCTTGACTACCTTTTCTCCAGCTAATAAGGCCGTCACCCTAAGCGACCTATCCAATGGCAAAACAGAGCTGCTACTTGATCTAAGTCACATAGAGACCTATGGTACTTCAGCCGGTGTCTTCTCGAGGGATGGAAAAATATTTGCTCTGTCGGTGCCCCCTGACCAAAGGATATACCTTTGCAATCTGGAGAAGAAAACCGCCCAGTTATTGCAAAAACCTGGAACTGGGGAACCGTGTAAATTTTCAGATGACGGAACTTTGCTCGCTTCCAAACCCCCCCCCTTGCGTCCCCCATACATTTACGTAATCGCTCTACATGATGTCGCCACAGGGAAGCATCTCCGAGACATTGAAACCTCATGCTTAATTAGAAAAGAAACTATTGCGTTCTCAAAAGATAGCAAATTACTGGTCATACATGATTTTGATACAGTTGAATTAAGGGATATAGCAACAGGGGCAAAAGTGGGAACGGTTGAAGCTGGCACTGGATTCTGGGAAATTGGAGGCTCTCCTGATGATTTTTCAAGTGTTGAAACTGAAGCTGGATTGCTGAACATTCCAAATATCACAACCGTCACGCAACCAGCATCGGAACGACAGCCCGTGTCAAAGCTCCATTTTCATCGGGAATGGGTGATACGCAACGGCGAAAGGTTTCTCTGGGTTCCGCCGGAATACCGCCCAGACTACCCGACTCGTATGGACTTTCGGAATAACACTTTTCTGTGGGGGAGCCTCCGTGGGGTGATCACTGTTGTTGAAATTGAGTGTCCGTGAGGATGGTATGGATTACCTGGGTGGTTGTTCTTATGGGAATTTGTTTCATTCCATGCCGGAGATTATATTTTTGATATTGTCATTCTGAAATCTGAAATTTTGAATATCACACGGGGGTTTGCAATGCGGAGGTGCAGTACGTTACATCGTGCGCTCTGCTCTCCATCAAAGTATATACAGTAGAGCATAAAAGGCCATAGTCAGTAGTCAGCGCATTGGTTTTTGAGGGACTCCAACCTAGGAGTGAGTGGTTCTCGTCAACGGATAATTTTTATGTTCATCTTGATTCGTTATTAGAGATATAGTTTATTGTTATGGAATGCAACGACATATATGGAAATGGAGGACACTGGGAAAGGATATTCAATTCTGCTGCATACTGTGACATTGGTGTACAGTACGTATACACGTAGCTTAGGGGTACAGTCAGTACATCGGGATAATGCACCGAACAACCCCTAAAATGTTTTTAGATGGAGGCGCAGGGGTGAAAATAAAATAATTCTAAAGATAATTCTCTTGAAAGACAAAAAAAAAAAAAAAAGAGGACTGCGCACATGCAGTGTATGTACAGTAATTACGCTATTACAATAATCTCTATCCCATTTATCATTTGGTCATAATTACTCCTTTCGATGATATCCTCGGGAACTTTGCTCTGCTATCTATCCCGCTCTATTTTGTTTTGTCTGTCCCCGTTCAGTAACAATAACAAAAACGTCTCTATTTGCTACTGTAACTGTAATCACACCTAAGCCCATACTCATCTCAGCCCTTCAGGACACGATCGTACTTTATATTCTTCACCGTTCCCCCCTGCATGGCTGTTCGAACGTTGCGCTTGAAGCCCTCGCGGTTTAGCCGGAGGTCATCAGCGACTTCTTGGATCAGGGGGTCTTCGTATGTGGTGTGCATGAAGATGTGCTGTTTTGTTTTGTTTTGCGTGCTGGTGTTAGTCTAGGTACCCGCATGTTTTATTGTATTTTTTTCTTCTTTGGGTTCTAACATTTTCTCCTTCTCTGAAAAATGTAGAAGGGGGGCGGGGGGGGACGTACAAGTAGGCCAAATGCAACCGCTTGGACATCCAACGCGGCTGTCCACCCTTCTCGCAGTATATTCAGACACACATTCCCTTGCGGATCGATATTCGGGTGGTATATCCTCTGAGTGCACTTTACTCGAGGAGGTGCATACGGGTACTCGTGTTCGGGAATCTCAAAGTCGAACTTAAACGAACCACCCTTGTACACGCCCTCGTCAGGCTCGATCAATACGCTAAAATGGAACGGGTCATCACCATCCTTCCACAGAAATTTAATCGGACGTGCAGTCCCTTTGCTGTTCTCCTCCTGTTCTCCGACCCGGATTAGATCTGTGAGAGCGTGCATCGACGGAAGTTCACAGTTAATTTACGCCATTTAGAAAAGGTTTTTTTCGGCTATCACAAAATATTGATGTTGGCAAAACATACCATGTTGAATTCGGGTTTTAGCACCTCCGACTTTATTCTTGGCCTGCCCAGCAGCAGCAGCCTCCTCTTGCTGCTTCCTTTTCTGTAGCACAGGGTCAGTTAGTTACTTATGTATTCTGTCTCTAAATAAATAGAAGGAGAAGCCTGGGAGTATAAGCAGTGAGTGATAACGAAGTGCTAGAGGTCCAGGAATATTTGTAAATGCACTCCAGTAGGGGAAAGGGAGAAGATGATGTCAATAGCAACAACGCACAGCCAATTTAACTTACCAAAGACAATATCTTCAACATCGTGGAAAAAGAAAACCCCTGCGCTCCAGGTACACAATCACCAAAACAGAAGCGTTATATGTGCAAAGTATATGCAAAGGATACCAGACAGCTGCCTCGCCTGTTGTCTGCCTGATACCCCTTCCTTCTCGTCTCGTATTTTTCCCGTTTCCTACCCTTGCATTCCCGTACACACAAAAACAGCCTCCCTTTTTTTTTCCCCTGATACTTTGTTTTTACGTTTGCGCCGTAGACCCTTAACAAAAAAAAATGGGAAAGAGCAGAATCAAAAACTTTTGCTGGATTCCAACCACCGATTTCTTCCTCCCGTTAACAAAAGAAACAAGAGACTTTCGTATTATCTCCCTCCGAAAGCCGTATAGCCGGTTCAGCCGTTTCTGAAAACAACTAAAAAAAAAAAGAGACGAGACGAAAAAGGAGAACCCGAGATGAGAAAACGGTGTAACCGTCCCTAGACGTGAAAGAATTTTTTTTCTTGTTGTCCAGCCCAACTCAGATCTGTATATCGAATTTTGCCTTGGGCTTGGGTTGGTTATCAGACGAAAGCACGTCGAGTTCGTAAGTAAGGTAGGAGGAGGGGAGGAAGACGACAGGGAGGTCCGTGATAGGTAGAGCGATGGGCGGCGGGGGCGGGTGGTTTCGATCGATTGATATCAGCGGAAAGAGGCTGGTTTTATGGTCCAAAAAAGAGGGGGGGAAAAGAGGCGGGACACAAATGAAGCGTTTGTGAAGTCAAGTTAACCTAAGCCGGGATCTTCTATGTTATATTATCTGACCTGATCCCGCTGAGGTAGGAGGTAGAAGAGAGAGGCGGAGGAGGGGGGGGGCAAAGGGGAAGTGGAGTGTGATTTCAGGGTATGTACACGGGTGGTGTGCTGTGATGGATTATTTTTGTACTGTGCTGTGCGGTGCCAGAGAAATGGGAAGGGAGGGGGGCAAGGGGAAAAGGTGAGGGCAAGGCAGTCAAAATGCTGAGCTGTGAGGTATTTGAAGGTTGAAGATGAAGATGAAGAAGTTGAAGTAGAATTGAGAGATTTCAAAGCCGACGAGGACAACAGCACGGGATGACGATGGCTTGGCTTGGGG
>LDEV01002730.1:0-16425 GCA_001014755.1 Blastomyces silverae
CCGTGAAGAAGCTCCCGCGCCTGTCCGCGTCCGTAGTAGCTGGCAGGTTAGCCGGGGAGCGGAGGAGGAGGCGGAGAGGGAACGGGCGGCGGCGGACATTGTGGCTTGGGTAGTTGGGATTGTTGTGGGTGAAAGGGGTATGTTTTCTGGAGTAGCGTAGTATATATATATAGGTATGTATGTCGGGGGGATAACGGGGGATGTGCAATTGGAGTCGGCGGGAGGATTTGTTTTAGTTAGGTACCTGGTTACCTGGTTTCCTTTTTTGGTTGTTTCGTTCGGCGAATAAATCTCACGGGTTCGGCGATTGCGGGATGATGTCAGCGGAGGACAACATTCTTATCCACGCTCTCTCTCTCTCTTCATAGCTCATTCAAGGAGTTTTATATTCATCTTTTGAATTGAATATGCATTCAAACTATGTCCTGCTGCAAGATATATATATGTATATGTGTCTGCTCATCACCACCACCCACTCCAATCTCTATAGAGTCTACACAAGCAAAATAAACAGAATCAAATATATTAATGTTGAGTATAGAGCATAACACAACAGTATACAAACCAATGCTCATCTTATCTATTCATGTGATATGCATCATGTATGTAGTGTGTGTGTGTGTGTCAACATTTCTCTATTCTTCAAAATCAAAAGCTTGATAAGAAGTCAAAGCTATATATATAACTATATGTAAAACACTCATATTATACTCTGAAAACATTTCAAGTGATTTCAAGAGCACTCTTTATAAATATAGTTTCTGTTTTAGTAAGAAGAGAAAAAGAGAAGAGAGAGAGTGAAAAAAAAAGTGCATAGAAGAAAAGAAAGAAAGAAATCTGAAAGCTATAAAAAATAATCACATCTCTTATCTCTCTTTCTAAGCAATGAATTGAAAAGACAATAATGAACAGTAACACAAGAATGTAATATGATGTGTTCATGTGATGATGCATGTATGTGATAATGCAAAATTGTGTGAAAGAGAATGACACAGAATACACACACATAAAGAGTGATGTAACAGAATATTATATTAATAAATGAATGCAAAAAATGAATGATTTTTTGAGAGAAGATATGATACTGAGAGAGAAACATAAACAGAAACATAGAACAAAAGAATAATTAACTAAAGAGTATGTATATATACTCTGTAGAGATGAGATGAACCTCACAATGTTCTCATCTTTGTCCTGACTTGCTTGCTCTACGCCACTGACTCTGCTCCAGAGACAAAACTTATGAGAAAGCAAAGAATCAGTCAAGTGTATTGTAACAAAAAAAAAGTTGAATTTAGTGATTAAAAATTAATATAAAAGAAGCTTTGGTAATTCCATTTGCTTTTCTCAAGTTCCTCTCCCTCTTCGCCCCAGATCCCCTTTCTCCCCTCTCTGCCAACTCCAGCTTCAACTCAAACTCAAACTCCTTTGTTTGCCCTCTATATCCAAGGCTACCTACCTACCCGGGTAGGTTTCCATTTGTTTCATGACTTTGTTAATATTTGTTGTTTGTTTGTTGTCATTCGTCACTGTTGTTTATTTGATTTGATTTGATTTTCATCTCATTCATCAAGTTTTTTAAAAACCGGGGGCTGGTCCTGGTTTTCTCTTTTTTGTTTTTGTTTTTTTTTAGTCGACGGATTGGGAACCTTTGGGGGTATATGTGGATACAGTTTGCCCATCTTTTTGGACAGGGAAAAAGCGGAGAGAGATGGGAGCGGGACGGATGCGTTAAAAAAGGGGTTGAGAGAGAGAAACTTCGAATTCAAATAATGGGGGAAAAAAAAGAAAAAAGAGAATAAGAAGTTCATCTACTCAGGTCTGCGGCGGAAAACGAGGGGGCAGTCATCCTGGAGTTTTTTTTAAAAAGGGTTTGGTTAGCTTTTGGCGTCGATTTGTCTAAGCCAAGAAGATATATTATATAACTTACCTGAGGGAAAATCGTAGCAAACACCCGAATATCCTCCGATACAGGTGTGATATGATGGTCCCAATCGAGAAGCATACTAGCCTTACCAATCATAGCCATCAGATTAAGTTGGGCATATGTTTGACCTAGACAATAATGCGGGCCTGTGCCGAAGACGAGGAAGTTCTTTGCGGCCTTATCCGCTTCACCATTCAGCCATCGCTCTGGTTTGAAAGAGTCCGGGTCCGGGTAGGCCTCTGGGTCATGAAGGGCGGGCCACACGGAGGGGACGATCATGGAGCCTTTGGGTAGAGTGTAGGTGGGTGTGACGGGGAAGTCCTTCTTGACCAGGTAGGGAACCATGATTACTGGTGGGCGGTAGCGGAGGGTTTCTCTGACAACCGCGCGAGTGTAGGTCATCTGATCTAGGAGCTCGATGCTGATGGGGGCATTACGGTCGCCGCCTCTGACTCTCAGGTTCTCCTCGCGGACTTTGTCGAGGATCTCGGGCCGGTCAGCCATGAGTTGGAAGAGCCAGGTGGACGCGCTACTAGTGGCATCCTGTGAAGCGAACAGGAAGGTGAAGATGGTCTGGGCGATTTCATAATCGGTGAAGTCACGGAGGAGATGGGCTGGTTTATCTGAGTCTTCCACGGGCATGCCCTTGGCGATCTTCTCGCGGTATGCGGCCGAGTCCAGCATATTCTTGACCCAGGCATCCATGATGCAGGTTACCTTCTCGCCCTCGGCCATGCGAATTTTACTCTTGGCAGCGCACTTTGAGAACTCGCGCAGGACCATATCTGACGACTTCTTTCCGTACCATGTCTTGGTGAAGGGGATGATGATGGGGAAGTTGACCAACTCGAGGGCAGAGGTGATTAGGTAGTAGTCATCTGCGATGTTCTTGATGGCCTCATCAGACATGTAATGGCCCACGAACGTGCGACAGGACAATGCGGTCATCAATTCACGGAAATGCGGCATCCACGGTTCCGGCTTCATCTCGAGCTCCTCGGATCTTTCGACGAACATGTTGTAGAATCTATCATAGACATCTTCCAGCTGGGGCATGTAGTTGGTCAGGGCCGCTCTGGTGAAGAGGCCGTTCAAACCCTTGCGGTATTCTACGTGATCCTTGCCATCCAAAAACACCCAGTTGTCCTTGCCTAGAAGTTTGTGTGCGACATCGACAACGCATGGTTTCACATATGCTGGTGAATTAAAAACCTTGCGGGACATATCACGGGTCGAAGCAATGACGACGAATCTGCAAGGGAAACGCGCGAAACACACGAGGGCGCGCAGATGCTCAGCAAACTTGAATGACAAAATATATCGGGATATAAAAAAAAGAGGGAGGGGTAAAGACCATACTTGTGGAAAACGGAGACACAGCTCAATTCACCGCTAGCCCATTTCGCCTGGTACTTGAGGAACTTTGGATTGACGGATTCGAGGAAGGGGCCCATGAAGGGGATTTTGAACCAGGGGCCTTCAATGGATCCCTTGAGCCAGATATATTTTACTGTGCAGTGTTGGAGGGTAAATGTTAGCGCTGTCTTTGATGATAATAATAGTAATAGTAATAGGAATGGGAATGGGAATAGCATACCTTGATCGTAGGTGACGAGGAGGAGGAAGATGGTGAGGAGGGTGGACCAGATGGTCATGCCATTGTAGATGGACATCAACAAGCCAGCGGGATCCTGGGTGACTGAGGAAGCCAGCCCAGCATCAGCCACGGGCGAGGCAAACGTCTCATTGACGGTCGCCATGGCCAATTGAAGAGAGAGGACTTGAGTTGAGCAGCTCCTGTCAAAGGATACAGGGATTGGGAGGAGTCGAGTGACGGGAGGGGGAGGACGCGAGGAGAAAAAAGGGGTGATTCTCCTCTCTCTGTCTCTTGAGTGGCAGGTATCGATGAGACGGTCAATCAAGACAGTTCCATGAGCTACAAGAGCTATACAAGAACAAAGTGGGAGAGGGAGGTGGGAGATATATAAAGGGGATGAAGCAAGGGAATCCCAGCGTCGTCAAAGGGCGGCAGACAGAGACAGAGGAACACACAGAGAGAAAGAGAAGAGAAGGAAGATAAGGAAATATTAATTACAAGTGAAGAACAAAAAGAAAAAGACGGAGAACGGGTATACATGTACTGAAAAATACGGTAACAAAACACGCTAAAACGGCTCTCCTCCTCCCGATCAAGACATCGAGACACGGCAGGGGCATCTGATGCGCGCCCAATTGACCAATCACCAGCCAGAAACCCGCATGACTAAGCGAATGGGCTGTCTGCAGGAACCATGGATGTGAAGTTCTCACCCAATCCACACCCAAGGCCACACCCAAGCTGCGTAATTAACCAGCCAGATGCATCGAAAATAACAGGGGCCAGGTTGCCATTGGCATCGGGAGATAGCGTTTTCCTAGGTCCGGGCGCCTTACGAATAGACGGTTTTATTACGCTGCATACAGGGCCAGTACACTAGCGGCGTGGTATTTTAGCGAGGCTTGGCCTAGCCTTATTTTTTTTTCCTTTGTTTTCTTTCCAACTGATTTCTCGAGACGTTGTTCACGGATATGGAGTCCTATGCATATCTCTTTACGATTATTACGCTGCTAGCAATAATATTATTAGTTAAACAGACAAGCTCCAGGGCGGGCTTGGAGGACTTCGCTTCTCTCCCCAACTTCCCTGCGTTCCCTGCGTTCCCGATCCTTCCAAGCTGATCCCTGTGGTAACTAACTATTAAGCTCTCTTACCCCCTGGTAAATGCGGGCGGCAGAGAATAATAATGAAGATGGCAACATTCATTATTCCCCCTTCCCAGCGATATGTAAACTGATCCAATTATTTATTTACCCACTGCTGAAACTACCCTCCAGTCCTCTCCAAATAATAAAAGTATTGCTTTTTGGCGGGCAATTGAATTTTGTCCTCACATCACACATACCATACGCCCCCGCCGCCCCTGGTTTGCTGACCAGTAATAAATAAATCCAATCAAGAAGCCCCGGTCCCTGGCAGCAAAGCTTCTTCAGCTTGTCATCAGCCCCCAAAGCCAGCCCAGCCCACGCCCCAATATCTCACTGATGGCCAGTGGCCAGCAGCCGGTGACGCTCTTATCTCCTTCTTACAATACAAGCCTCCCAAAAGAAGGCAAACAGATAATAATAATGAATTCCAAATCATTGATCTCGACCAACAAGCCGACGCGGCGGACAATGCATTAATAATAAGTACGCTATAAGTTGCAAACCGCGTGATTCGGCATCTTGGGTTCCGAGCCGGAGGAGAGAAGGATCGTGATTACTCATCTCGCGTGAAATAGTTGTGCGCCATTCTTATGGATGATGTATGATGTTACAGTACAGTACAGTTACCCCAGAGGTAGGCAGGCAGGCAGGCAGGGAGGCAGATTTTTTTATTTTTTTTACCGTTCCCTGCCCGTCAGGGTATTACATATGTATATAAATAAACAAGCTTTTTAATCAAACGAATAGTTTTTGCCTGCATGTGCCTGTGTATACAGAGAAGGTTTTGAACGAGGGGAGGTTTATTCTGGGCTGGCCAGTTTATTCTACGCTTTTTTATATTAATATTAATTTTTTTTAATATTTTTTAAAAAAATAAAAGTTTTGGTCTGTTTGTACATACATTACCTTTATGGTATGTAAAGGGAGAGAAACAATTGATATCTGCCTTTGTGTATACGGAGTATATAGAAGGGAAACATGAAAGAGAGCAATCATTTAATAAAAAGAAAGAACGCCTAGACTTTGGTAGCTGTAGATTCAGCTATGTATGTAGCAGCTACACTTTGTACCCTAACTACAATGTACTCTGTAATAATCCCATGGCATATCTATCTGAGATTATTTCAATCCCATACCGATTCGACGTCTTTCAGATAGGACAAAATAATACAAACGAAAAACGAAAACAAAACAAAGAACAATGGAAAAATCATCTCCCAAACCCAAACCACCCCTTTTTAGCCGGCTCCTTCGCCTCCGATGTCTGTCCATCCTGCATAGCGACATCTCCATCTGTACCGGCACCGGCACCAGCACCAGCTCCTGTAGGAAGTCCCCCCTTTCGCGCCCCTGGATAATCGATGTAATTGAACGCCACGTCCAGAAACAGCGGCTTAACAGGTATCGGCTCCATCTTCGGCGGGTACGTCACTAGGCGTGTCAGGTCCACATGGCTGTCTGACGCCGGGTACTCGTCCAGACGCTCGATCATGGGTGGTAGTAGTTGGAGTGACGACGGTGACGAATTGTCGGGTTGGGAGGCGATGCGCTCGATCTCGACGATGCCGCGGTATTGCCAGACGAGGCTTTGGAGGTGGCTACGGAGGGCCGTGACCTGAGGGCTGGAGACGTCGAGGCGTGGTGGGCTTTGGTTTGCTTGTTGTTCCTGTTGTTGGTTGTGGGTGGTGTTTGGTGGGAGAGCGGTGGAGGCGAGATCTAGCGCGCGAGAGAAGAGAGCGAGGGCATTCTTTGGGTTGGAGAGGAAGGAGTGCGCTCTGCCGACTGCTAGGCATCTGTTTTGATATTGGTGTTAACATACGGGTCTGACCCACTACCGGGATATGGGGTATTTTGTTGGTTTCAAAAAAAAAAAGGGGGGGTGGGGGGAATAAATACCGTAGTGATTGGAAATAATTGTGTTTTGCATTGAGCTCCTCCATGAAGTTGGCATCTCCTGCGACACCAGGAAGTTCCCGGATGAAATCCAAGCTCTGAAGGGTCGCATCATACAAAGCAGTGCGTTCGCGCAACCGCGCGAGTCGGCGGCCGACACTCTTACCACTATTTCCAGACTTTTGCTTCCCACCTGATCCCTTCACTTGCTCCTGTTCGAAACTGAGACCATCGGCAGCGCCACACAGCATCCGATTCCGACCCACGCGCCAGCCCACGAGGGCATAGTTCACGGCCGTCCGGGTGATCTGCAGAGCTTGCATGCGTTTGTCTCCCTGATCAATCCCCTCCGCAGAAAGCTCATCAATAGCCGTCTTGGTTGCATCTACTGCGTCCTGACTAGCAATTATCACGTTATCGTAATTCGCCGCCTTTTCACTCTGCGAGGAAGATTGGCCAGCGGGGCTTGATAGCCACGAAGCTAGCTGGGACTCCGCTAGAGACGCAGCTGCTAGTGCCTGTGATATAGCCGCATCTTCCAATGCCACTGTCCTGGATCTCCAAGTAATGCTCTGTGGGATATCCTGAATAGCGCCGCCGTCAGCGGTCGTCTGTTTATCTGAACCCCGCTGTGTGAGGCAATCTGGGTCGATAGCCGTCAGCTCCCCGCGGACTGCCGAATCGGACGGTATGTTTTTAATCGCGATGGATTCTAGAGCTGCGGACCTAGGGAGCTTTAACTGGTACGCTGCATATCGAAGCCCAGGGTCTATCGTGGTCGACAAGAGGTCCCGGTACGCTTCCCTTTTCGCTTTCGTGCTAAGCGCGCCGTAGATTACTTTTGCAAGTGAATACTGCTGTGAACACAAATCCCATCTTTTCTTTTCCATCCAGAACGCTCCAAGGAGGGAAGCCAGATATCCCCGCGCCTCGAGGAGGTCGGTGTTAGAGGCGGAAGCCGCTGACGGATCTTGAAGGACTGATACTAGTTGCCTCGCGTAAATAGTCGCTTTATTTAGACGCGATATTATATGTCGTCTTGCTGAACCGACGATGCCCTTGGTAGACGGGTCTGCGGAATGGGTCGACTTCATATGCATTGCGGTAGCCCATGCTCGCTCCGCGCTGAGGAGGAGAAGAAATGCGAAACTAGTTGGCTGTCAGCAGGAGATCTTTCTTTTTTTGTTTGTTTTTTCCACAGAGCAATGAAGGTTATATCCATTAGGAGCATACCTAGTGTCCTTGGCGACCTTCTCTGCTGTTATTGTAGGTTTCGGGGAGTACTTTTTACCCCGCTGGGTTGTCTGTCCCAGCTTCTTTCGTAAGGTGTGTAATCTGCGGGACAACTGCGCTCGGTACGAGTTGTAGTCCCCGGCCAGGAGAGCGTCTTCTCTGTGGCTGACAACAAAGCTGGTGATATCCATGGCTGCGACTAAGGATAGAGCGTCGCAGTATTAAAAAAAAAAAAAAAGCAGACCACGCCTGATCCTCGCTCGCTGTTGTTGCAGGCGGGCGCTCTAAAATGACGCTGATGTGGTGAGGTTGAGGGCAGTCGACGATGGCTTGTGTGGTGGTCGGCGCCGGAGAAACCTGTGGCCCGGGGGACATCGAATTGCTCCAGCAAAAAAAGATATTTTGTTTCCCATCCACAAGAATACTACAAAATAACTACCTCCAGACGGGACAAACAACTGGAATCCGCATTGGCAGACAGCTGCAGCCAAACAGCCGGTCTACACCATTGGAGCTAGAGCGTTCGATATTTGTACTCATACTGAACTGTAGCGTAGCTCGCTACTTTCAAATCTTTTGCGCGCGTTTTTCCTCCCGAGCTTTTCTGCGCCCATCGATGTCGAGGATAGCAGCTTGAATTTGCTCTCAATCCCGAGTAAGTTGCTCTTATTTTTATTTTTGATTCTGAAGCCATAAATTTCGTTGAATATTATATTGCTAGACAATTAGCATTTACTTAAAGCTGGTGCACTAACACTCCCGGCGTAGCCATCTGCGATATGCGTTTCCCTTCATAACCACCGTGAAAATACCTTTTCTTTATATAACCCGGCTCTGGTTTAGGGGATGCTGGAGCGAGCTGCTCAGCGCCTTGAAAACGCAGGAGAATGCCTTTTCCGCCATTCGAAACGCCACGCTCGCAGCCGACGTGTTTTGCATCCGGAATTCTGGCATCATGGCGTTGCTGACATCGAGGCTCCCTTGTGGAGCTTCGATTACATGCAGCCACCGCGATCCTCGCCGTCCACCGCTCGACATTTACCAGCCGCCGCGGAGCCTTTTACCCTACCTTACAACAACCTTCAGAATACCCACTTGGAATTCTTGTACCCGCCGGAAACACAAGTATTTGCACGTAATTGTCTTCCTCGCATCATCAAAAACTCCATCGATTGTAGCAGAAGATTGGGCAGCCGACCTTATTCGACGAATTCTGGCGAAATTGCCGAACCCCAGCCGCGCAACAAGGAGGCTATACCAGAAGCTCAAGAGGAACTGGAATTGGAAGTGTCGGAAAAACTCGGAGAGTCCCGGGCGGAGCGAGAGGATGCATTTGAGTACTATGACCTCTACAAAAGCCCCAAGAGACCAATTATTCTCCCTAAACGCCGGGCGTCTCCATTGTTACCCTTTGTGAGGTTCGGGTTGGCCTATTGCAACTTTTATCGGCTCCAGCGTGAGACGATGTCACGATTTCGGATGAAGCAACTAGGTTTGGAACGTTCTCGGAAAACTAAGGGCTTCCGCACGATTCTCCCCCGCGGGACAAAAGTCAAAAGACGGCCTCGAGTCGGTAAGGATGGGGAGATAGTGATAGATCCTAATATCCTACGGCGGCTTGATCGATATCTGAGCGGCGTTTCTCCACGGAACTATCGCTCTGTATGGAAATTATATCAAGTTGTCAAGGACCAGAAGCCAGAGTACCATTCACGTGTCCTTGCGTATCTTTCGAAATCCCGGGAGCCTTTAGATCGAATCTGTTCGAGACTTGCATTTGAAGCCATTGAGATTGAACGGAGAACTCCCGATGACTATGGTCACGTGACAAAATCTCTTATCCAATGCGACGGGAATATCGATTTGGTTAGGGATATATGTAAGGAGGCGGTGTTGAAACTTAAAGGAGAAAAGTGTTGGGACGTTGCCATGGCTGCGCTGGTGGACCAGATGAAGTGGAAGGAGGCATTCCAATTTTTCTCCTTCAAACCCTCTCTGCCGGAAGGCCAGCCCTTCAAGCGAATAAAATTCCACGAGTTATCAAACATGCTCAGCTTGCCCGAGAGAGTCTTGAGTTTACTTGAATTGTTACGGGAGGAAAAGTTGGACCTTTTGGAAGCTACTCCACTGGTAGGCTTTTTAGTCCACTTGGTCATCAAGAAGAAAACGATACTGCGGCAAACCCCCATTGAACAAATTCTATTATTGTTCTACAGCCTTAACGCCGTTCGGTTACTTGAGAGTCAACATTACTTCTGGGCCTTGTCAACGCTACGATATCTAGATATCGAATTAAAGACCACCCGCGCGCTCCAAGTTTATTGGCACTTCCGTTTATTAATGGATACGACTAAGCCACCTGAGAAGGTTCTCGCTGGACTTTTGAAGGTTGTGGCAGTGCTACGGAAGCCAGAGGCTACTAACCAGCTTCTTAGAGAGTTTCGATTATTCTATGAAAAGCCGTCAGAGGAGGCATATCAAATCGCTCTTACGGCATTTTCCAGACTTGGAGATTTCCGGAGAGTGACTAGTTTATTTAACTCCTATGTGGGCCACTACGGCCAGCCCAGGAAGCTTAATTTGGTTAACCCTCTCATATACGTTAATGCGGCAGTCGGCAAGGTCTATCAAGCCCGGAAGCAGCTAGAAAGGCTCCGCAGCGAGTTCTCACTGAGTCCTGACGTGACGAGCTGGAATATTCTCCTGACGGCACATGCGAGAGCACGCGACAAGCAGGGCGCCCTATCAACTTATCAGGAAATGATTGACGCTGGATTAAAGCCAGATTCCCATACACTTGGTATTTTAATGGGAATGTTTGCGAAGGATGGCAGCGTGGAAAGTGTCATGGATTTCTTGGAGGTTGCGAGGAGATATGATATTCAACTCAACATGGCAATGCTCCATCCAGTTGTCGAGACGCTCTGTAACAACAGGAAATACGCCGCTGCAGAGCAGTTCGCTGATACGGTGATGAAACTGCAAGCTCCCGGCCCTAGTACGCGAATGTGGAATGTTATTCTATGGCACTACGCTTTCCTGCCTGACCTAGATTCCATGCTAGCAGTGCATGATCGAATGAGAAAACTAGGCGTGAACTTCGACCATATGACCTATGCGGCCACCATTCTGGCACTTGTTCGTACTGGAAACCATGACGATGCCATTCGCGTTATTCGAAGACTTGAAAACCGTCACCAAGTGTCTGTGACCCAATTTCACTATTCTATCCTTCTGTACGGTTTCGCTTTAATCGGCGACCTGGAAATGATTGAGAACACCCAGAATGAAATCGTGAAAAGATTCGGCCATTTGAATCTCAGCTCGAGACTATCGGTGCTCAAAGGGAAAATTCATTTGGACAAGAGGCTGATCGAGGAAGGGAATTACATTGGGCATAATAACGAAATTCGACTGGTGAATGCAGAAGAGTTCCTAGCTTCGATTATGAAAGATTTCGGAATCAGAGAGTGGGCTACGAAGGCTCCACAACCTGGGGCAAATCAGAAATCTGTACGCGATGCGTTTCCTTCGGCGTACTACGAGGAACTCATTTCCGCCTATAGAGGTTACGATGCATCCATCAGGGCTAAAGAATTGGCCGAGAAACTAGAGAAAAAGCAAAACCGCCTTGTCGATAACCCGAATATTGTGCCCCTTAGTCAGTTGGTTCAAAAAATGAAGCTCCAACTGAGAGATAGAGGGTTCGATATGGTGGAGAAACTCTGGAGCAGAGCATTTGATCAAGCCAAACGCGGAACTGCCATAACAGCCTCTTTTACTCTCAAGCGTGCCGACGACCCCAACGACCCCAACGATTCCAAACATATCACTACGGGCTCCATGTCAACTACTCAGCGTTTTTCTCTCTCCGAATGTCTTTCAGTGCTCATGGAATGTTACGCAGAGCAAAATCTCTACTCTAAAATCGCGGTTGTCATATCGGAAGTTCAAAAGGCTGGCTTCGCCCTGACGACCCATAACTGGTCATTGTATATTGAACTGCTCGCTGTTTCCTCCCAACGAGAAGACCGACTCAACGCTTTTATTCTGTTTGAAAAACTGTTCATTCCTAATTACACCGGGTGGAGACAGGTAAGGGCGAGATCGACCGCGCGACCCAGCCATACACCCTCTACATTTGCTCTCCAGGAAAACAGAGACCACTATTTTTCCCGCCGGCCTGACCATATGGGCCAAGACGAAAGTTACGCTTGGTCAAAGCTTGAACCCGACCACATGCAACCATCCTACGACACAATGGTTCGCCTGGCCGCTGCGCTAGTCGATGCCAGAGCGCGCTCGGTTTTGGATGCCGGCGAAGAGGTTAACTCCATACTCATGTCTGCTCCCTTGACCATAATTGCTATGGGAAATATACACGACCCCCAGGGTGGATTCGGGCAGATATTGAATGAAGCTCAAAACATCGTCGAGTCTAGCCCTATTAGGGCTGTGGTCGAACCTGGACTTGACGAGCAAGCGCTGGTTAAAACTGAATCCTCATTAGAGACACCTGAGAAGGAGACCAATGCCGATGTCGATACGGATACCAATACTGTCGTTCCATCTCCGTATGATCTCATCCCGGTACCCGCCGGCATGTCCAAGGAAACGGCGCCAGACATGCCTCTGATCAAAACACTTCTGGAGGAAGACGCTCAATGGAGAGAGATTGAATACAAAAGACGAACCCAACGACGTCAATTTTTAGAAGACAACCCGTCTTTGGACGGTACTCCTCCTAGATTACCGCCCCACTTACGTGGCGAAGGGAGGGAAACGGGTCACTGGCAAGCGTTGCGAGAAGTGGGACTGCTCAACACACCCCGCCTCATCCAACATGCACACCTTGAGCTACCAGAACGATCTCGGGAGACACTGGAAGAGGAAGAGGAAACTCTGAGCAAGGAGCGGATCCTCTGGCGCAAAGAGGAATTGGAGTGGCGCAAAAGGGTGGAAAGTGGACGCTGGAAGGACTGGATCCCGGCACGCAACCAGAGGCTATGGCTTAAAAAGATCGATGCTCAGAACCTGCCCCTGATCCTCCAGTATCTCCGTCTCGAGGAGGATGCGTACGACATCAAAGATCCATACCGCAAGGAATGGGTTTTCTGGTGCCGATTGCAGATATGGCGACACATGAAAGAGGAAGAGCGAGTTGACTGGATGCTCTACCACGAGAAAAATAGAAGCAAGCGCTGGCGGGGTCTTCGGGAGTGGCGGGAGGACCTTAATTGGATACGGAAGAAGATACCACGACCTGATCGCGTAGATGGCGAGTTTGCCAGTGATCAGGACCGGGAGGCGCATAGCCTCCATTACCATGCTAAGACCCGTTTGAACCAGATCCGAGATATGATGGCGAAGGTTTACAAGCTAGCTTATCAGGACACTTGATTGGGGAAAATCTTTTGGATTTCTTTTTTTGGAGGCGGTTGCCCCGTCATGTAGATATATCTCTGTATATTATTTGTGCCCCTTTTTTAACTTCTTTTGCATCATTTTCCCCTCATGTGTATGTTAGATATATATATGTTGTCATCTACGATGGTTTAGCGCATGGATATAAAGTTCCCATACATTTCAAAAAGATAATAAGTTTTTTTTCTATATTTATGACCAAGACTGTGGTGGTTGGACCTCGGACGGTTGATGTGGTGGGTTTCCCAATTAGGCATAATTGAAATATCACATGACTCTGATGCAAAACGCGAAACACGCGTAACGAACGCGAAAAGAGCGGACGCGTCTCTTGACCTCAACCTCATCTTTTCCTGTTCGGTGCATCTGGAGCAAATTCAATTCTTCCTCTGTCTCCGTGCCACAGCTCGCCCAACAACAGAGCAACGCACATATATCCATACGAATTCTAGGCCGCAGCAGAGAGTTGAGGAAGTCATTCTTTGTTGTGTGAATTAGACTCTCAACGTTTGCGGGTTCGTGGAGCTTTTCCCACGCCAACACCTACTACCTCCATCATGGATCCCCAAGATCGTATCCGAGCTGCCGCTGAATTTCTCGATCCGAGTGAGTAAATTGCTTTCCCAAAATACTGTGGGACCATAACATGAGGGCTAATCAGCTATCGTTTTCCTTCTATCTAGGTGATCCACGAGCGAGAAGGTATATACACAACCGATCTCTGGCCCTGGGATAAAAATGATGGTTTTTTCCTAACAAGTACTACAGCTATCGGGCGGATATTGTTTTGATGCTCAATCGCGGGCTGAGAAGACTCACGGTACGGGATATCTGATCTTCGGTGTTACTTTCTGCTTCAAAAACTTGAAAAGCTAAAGAGCTAACTTTCTTGTCCTTTAATATGTATAGGTCAGCTTAGATGAGATTAGAGCGCACAGCACAGAACTGGTTAACGGGTTCGTTGTTCATCCGCCATGCTCCTATCTCCCAGTTTACGGTTCAGACGGGTGCTTACAATTGATTGACAGCCTCCTGACATCGCCGCACGATTACACTCAAGCTTTTAATTCAGCATTGAAGGAAATCATCAACACGCTACCTAATCGATCTCCAAAAGAAACCTCGAATGATACAGTATGTAACCAATATAGTACTATGATTTCGATACTGGAATACTGATGGTGGGGGACCTGGTTAGGTATACTATTGTGCCTACATTGGCGCATTCGGCGAGTTTGCTTGCAATCCCCGCACCCTTGGTTCATCCCACTTAAACCGATTGATATGCCTTGAAGGCATTGTTACGAAATGTTCGCTCGTTCGACCCAAGATTATTAGGAGTGTGCATTACAGTGAGAAGAAGGAGGAATTTTTGATGAGAACATATCAAGATCAAACTATGACGGCTAGCGGCGCGACTAATTTGAACGTATACCCTCAAGAAGATGATGATGGGAATCCTGTATGTGGATTTGATCTATGAGTGGGAAAGATTTCACCTGACTAACTTATGTAATAGCTGATCACAGAGTACGGATATTGTATATATCGCGACCATCAAACGATTTCGATACAGGAGATGCCCGAACGAGCCCCTGCAGGGCAGCTCCCACGAGGCGTCGACGTCATCCTTGACGATGATTTAGTCGATAGAACCAAACCCGGCGACCGGATCCAATTAGTTGGAATTCATAGATCTCTCGGAAACAGAAACGCCAGTACAAGCAGCTCTACATTCCGTACAGTCATCCTAGCAAACAACATCATCCAACTTAGCTCTAAATCAGGTGGTGGAATTGCGCAAACAACGATAACAGATACTGACATTCGCAACATTAATAAACTTGCAAAGAAGAAGAATGTGTTCGATCTATTGTCTCAATCCCTCGCACCCAGTATATACGGCCATGACTACATTAAGAAAGCGATTCTCTTGATGTTATTAGGTGGCATGGAAAAGAACCTGGATAACGGGACCCATCTTCGTGGCGACATTAACATTTTGATGGTCGGTGATCCGTCCACGGCCAAATCACAACTTCTTCGTTTCGTACTCAACACGGCTCCTCTGGCCATAGCCACCACTGGTCGAGGCTCTTCCGGAGTTGGTCTCACGGCAGCTGTAACGACCGATAAAGAGACTGGTGAGCGGCGATTGGAAGCTGGTGCTATGGTGTTGGGAGATCGAGGTGTTGTCTGTATTGACGAATTCGACAAAATGAGTGACATTGATCGAGTAGCCATCCACGAAGTGATGGAACAGCAGACCGTCACAATCGCCAAGGCGGGTATCCATACCTCCCTCAATGCTCGGTGCAGTGTCATTGCAGCCGCAAACCCAATCTATGGGCAATACGATACTCACAAAGATCCGCACAAAAACATCGCCCTCCCCGATTCCCTACTCTCGCGTTTCGATTTGCTCTTTGTTGTTACGGATGATATTGAGGATGCCAAGGACCGCATGGTATCAGAGCATGTGCTTCGCATGCACCGGTACCGGCATCCCGGTATGGAGGAAGGGGCCCCAGTTCGCGAGCAGGTCAATAACAGCCTCGGGGTCGGGCTAGAAGAGAGCCAAGATTCAAACCGTCCGACTGAAGTGTATGAGAAGTTCAACGTCATGCTGCATGCAGGCATGTCCGTCACTACTGGCCGGGGACCAAGCAGGAAAATTGAGGTTCTCAGCATGCCATTTATCAAGAAATATATTCAATATGCCAAATCAAGAATCAAGCCCGTGCTCACCAAAGGAGCCGCTGATCATATCGTTACTACCTACTCCGCTCTCCGAAACGATGAGATGTCCGGAAACCAAAGGAAAACGTCCCCCATGACCGCCCGTACCCTAGAAACTCTTATTCGTCTATCCACCGCGCACGCCAAAGCACGTCTCTCCAGCAGAGTCGAAGAGAAGGATGCCAAGGTAGCAGAATCGATCCTCCGCTTCGCGCTATTCAAGGAAGTTGTCGAAGACGAACGACGCAAGCGAAGAAAGACCACAGCCCTTGAATCCGAGTCCGAATCGGACGACTCCGACGATGGCGCAGCGGAGTCACAACAAACGCCTCCTCCTCCACATTCAAGCCGGCGCCCAGGCCTCAGGGGCAGCAGTGCCACCCAACGCAATGGAACCGCCAACCAAGATGACGACAACGATGAAGACTACGACGGTCTGTACGACTCCAGCCCCCGCTCCCGCC
>LDEV01002731.1:0-22360 GCA_001014755.1 Blastomyces silverae
GTCCAAATAAGCGATCTCTATTTAAATAGCCCTGTTTCCCATGAGTATGGGCCTTCATTGATGCCCAACAGGGACTTGCCAGGAAGACCGGCGCAAGCTGTGTGGACATCATGTGTTGCCCCAGAGTACTCACTTATTTAGAAATTAGATAGTCTCACAAAGTGTTTAGGGAGGGCGGGGTTGTTAATAGTATAAAACTTCATACGTCTGTACTGTACTCTGTACTGAGGTTACAAAAGTCAAATCCCAAAATATTTTGCTTGACCCCCCGGCCCACCTTAGCATCTGGATATGTCTTTGATCTGTGTTCCAATGCCCTGTCTCTGGGATTTAGCGCGGCCTAGCCAAGGGTTAATTTCGCTTCATCAACACAAGCAGCACACCACTGAGGAGAAAAGGTGCGAAAGATGATCCTTTGCAGCACTCAGCAGTGATTAATGAAACTTAACAGAAAAGAGGCGTTCACTGACCTTTGTTGTTCAATTGGATTTACTTCCACTTCATCTTCTCACTTTGAGCTCTCCAAGAGTCAAGCTGAATTGTTCCATATGGTTAACAAATAAAAATAGGCTCAGGGCTAAGACCGATCACTTGTAGTTTCTGCCATCTGTCCGTGGTCTCCGACATCATCATGTTCAAGGCCCATTAGCAGCATCAACTATCAAGGTGATCCATCACATGAACGGATAAATCTCACACTCTGAGTGGCTTGAACATATCTAACCTGTTCTCCGTATTCCGCAGGTAGTTATGGAAGGTTCCCTGTTTGGTGGCACTAATGTGTTAAGCTTTCTTCCTGTCGATACAATCCCCTCTGAATCATAGGCGAAATACAAAGTAATTATTAGCTTTTCTTGACCGCTGCCCTGAACCTGGGGCATTGTGGAACCTCCTTTTTCCCTGAGAGCTTTTCTGACAGGTCTTGACTGAGCCGCAATGCTGAAGAGGTCAGGGAAAAGGAGACCACCAGCAATGCTCCTTGGCCTGTCGCTCAGGCCATTCAACGATCATCCACTGCCTGTATCGATTGATCACATTTACGGCCATATCACATTTCCCATCCTGCTTCGAGCCTTGACATAACGATTGCTTCCAGGCGGATTCCCAATCATGGCCGGGACTGGAGCTTGAATTTATTTTTAGGCTATGTACTGTCCATCAACCTGAAGAGCTGACCCACAGAACAATCGCGATCATGCGCATCATCATTCGCGGCAGCATTGGCATTCGTGATGAATAATTCCGTCCCCGCAAACTCCCCCCCGCGTAACCTTCTCTGTTGGCATCAAAACTCAAAACACTCCAATGACCTCCCCCCGCGAGGCTCGAAGTACCTTGCCACCTCCCCAAAGCGCAATTCACAGACAGCCTTGATCCGTTGCAAACCCGTCTGGCTTTGGTTCCCCTGTGAACGTGAAAAAATGGCGTCTTTTTGTGATGGTGCCTGCTTCGGCATCACAATCGTAAGAAAGAGGCTCACAGGTCGGTCATATATAAAATATCATCCGCTGCAATCCAGCTCATTCCATTGGGTATTTTCCATATTTTCAATTATCCTATGCCGCGATTGGTCCAGATCAAAACTATAAAGTATCCCTTTATTGGTCAGTTCCGCTACCTTCAGGTTAGCCATTGACCCAGCCCAAAGTCTTCCTCGACCGTCGATTCGATATTTCCCGTTGCGCTTTCTATTATCGTCAATCCAGTAATCGCCTAAATCTGTCTACCGCACTGCAGGTGGCGCGGTAGCCCGTATGCAGAACATTGCACGCTCGTCGGGGAATATCATGCATTTGCACATGTTGCTTTAATATCAATGCCTGTACCAAGGAGTGACGGTGGTCTCTTTGCGAGATCTAGAGCATGCAGTATCTCCTCTGGGATGTCGACGAAACGTAGTCCATTTGTTCGTCGTTATCGGGGCCTCCCAAGAGCTTCCCAGAAATATTCAGGTTTGGCTACACAGCCACCGTTCTCAGCTATTTCTGAGACAAACTATTTCTTCATCTCCGTATCTTGTTGACATTGAATCAAGTGGTTTGGGAGTTTCTTCTCCCAGCCTTTCTTGTTGCATGTTGTCTTGTGCAGGGGGTCAGGTTCGCGTGGAAAGGACTTCTCTAAACTCGTAAGGGAGTTCTAAAAAGTTCTGCAAGATCTATAATCGCGTATTTCCGTCGAGAAGGGAGGAGAAGTGGCATGCTGCAGTCTGTGGCGTGACCTCATATTTATAAGCCATCATTTAGGATTCCATTTACATGCGCAACCAAAAGCATCTGGACGGAATATGTAAATATGTATGACCTCGCGAGTAGTTTCTTCGTCAAGACCTGGAGACTCTCGATTGATTTCCCTGTTGGGCTGATATGGCTCGTTGAGAGAGTGAAAGCGAAATAAGTTATCAATCTGTTGTTCAATTCCAGTTACCCAATTTGGATGAGGCTCTGCTCTGTCTGTCCCTGGCCACTTTTCTTTTCAGTTTACGCGAACAACGAACAACGAACAACCCTCCACCTGCCAATGCCCAAACGCAATGAAACAAAAGGGAAAAGCTCAGCAGACAAAAAGAATTTAGCACTGAAAATAGAATGGCGATAATACGTCTTCCCATGATGCATTTTCCCGTGAATCTCTGAAAAATAAAACGCTGCAGTGAAGGCTGCCGAAGTCTGGTTTGCAACGAACGGGGACCGTCGACTGGCAAGTGGCTTCCAACCCACGCCAGGCCGATATTCATACTGCATGCCACATGGCTATGCGATTCTTGTGGAACTGAAAGCAATCCCACGACACTTCCGGATAAGCCTTGGCTCGGCTTCCTCATGAAGGCAAAAGTGTAGCCACAGATATGTGGCTGGCTCGTTTGGATTTGGCGGAAACCCATCGCTCCACACAGAATTGTGATGTTACATACATAAAGCTTCAGAGTTGGAGTCATGAAGGTGAGATTTATTGTTTGATCCCTTCGGGCCGTTCGACCTCAACGAATGGTATGAAAGTACCACGCAAAGAAGGACAGATATAGATTATTGGGGGGAGGGATTCCAGCAGTGATTCAGCTCCTCCAGCCAGATCTCACCGTTGACAATTCGCACGGCATGCACGAGTCAGTACTCCGTATTCCATACGCACTTGCTAACTCCCGATTGAAAGAAGGAATAGTCAATAATCCACGGACCAAGGGGGCTGAACAAAGCCGAGGGCGGGACCTTGTCTTGCTCTTAGGCGTATCACAAAGAAATGTAACAAAATGTAACGCGGTCAGCTCATCACACGCTAAACTGGCTGGGAACATCCGTCAATCGCGTGGGAACTGAGGAGAGCAGGGGTATCTGCAGCACCCAGCTGAAACGTCACCTTCATGGCGTGCATCAACCAGCATGGCTCTCCTTCGCTGCTTGTTCCAGGACCCAATATTCTAGAGCTCCCTCGGCGCGCTGAAGTGGGAATGTAGAATGTATGCTTGGGAGATCCGCGAACGTTATATTAGTTTCAAGTCTCCATCCAAGTTGGAGCTGGACTCACAAAAAACAAGAACGAGAAGACCTCAACTTTGCAAGGGTTGTGTCCTGACCCCTGGGGCATGGTTAAAGCAAAACGGTCCGGCCCGGAGCTGGTAATTTTAGTGGTATTACTGAGAATCGCCAAGGGGGAAAGCAACCCCCCAACGGACTCGCTCCTCCTTTCGAAATTCCAGGGATCGAGCTCGGAGGGTAAGGAACACAAGCAAAATATTTTTTAGTGCCAACTTGGTCTGCTGAGCCATTCTCACGCTCTGTCGCCCAATGGGACCGAGTTATTCTGGCAATTTCGAGCTAGTCCTGTGCCTAAATTCCCCAGTCCCCGGCCCCGGAGCCCCTAAAAGTCTTGAGATGAGGCCATTGGTCAAATCATACGATATTTACCTTGGCCTTTTTCGCTCCCTCCAGCGTCAGAAGGTTGAAGGGTGGAGCTCAAAGAGATAATTGCGGATAATAGCCTTCGCGGGAGTTGCCAATCTTCCCGGTTCCCAATAATTTGAGAGAGCGTTAACTACATTCTTGTTAGATCTTCGGCTCTCTGAATAAATATCGGCAAACGCGCCGGTGCCCTTTTTGCTGCCGGGTGGCCAACTGTGGTGTCAAAAACATGTCAATTAAAAGTTTTCTGGTTCCTGCTCATTGGATGGTTGGCCGTTTCCCTGGAGAGCGGCTTCAGCTAGTTCAAGGGGTCACCTCGTTCGGCATTTCTCTGAAAGAGGTTAAAGCAAGCAGTGCTTGGTGTCACTGCTGAGAACCATCCGGGGTAATGCATTCGACATCCCTGTTGTTGGAAAACTTCCGGAGAGACACCTACGCTGTAAACCAGGGCTGATAATAATCAGAAAAACAGGAGCGATCACCTACATAGTACGTTTCTCCGGTTGTGTTTTTAGCGTTTTGGAAGCTAGCCGAAGACGCCCTATTGGGAACTCTTTCTCGGTTCCAGGGGTGAAAAGTTAAATTATTACCGCCCTTGCGTCCTTTGTTATTAAATTGTTAGCGATGGCACATCGTTTTCGAATCGAAACGCTTCTGAATAGCTTCCGGGGACTTCGTTTCCAAACCTTTCGATCGCCCCCATGCCTGCCTGCCGGTAATACGCTCGTAATTCATGTGGGTTCGTAAAGTGGCAGGCGGGAGACATGGCTTGCTGAAGTCAAAATACCCCTTGCGATCTGTACCATTGGTTGTTCTGTTCCATGCAAAGCGGCTGTATTAACGATACATGCGCGTATTCCCTTTTGCGAGGCATACTCGCAAAAAAAATGCACAAGGCATGGCTCGATGAAAGAGCTTTGCCAGGTTCGCAAAGTAGTGTCAGAGTGTCCCACATAGTTTGGCATATGAATGAGGGCAGTTTGAAGGTTGCCAGGCTGCCAGGCTGCTAGGATTGGGAAATGAGAAGTTGACGTCAAACTCTGTCACAAGGAAGCAACCCTATGGAGTGCTGCAGCCAGGATTGGGATGAAGGTTGCGTACCTTGCAGGATTGCGTCAGGATGGAAATCTCGCCTTTGAACTTCGGCAGAGGCAGACTGTCTCCCTGCTCTTGCATTCGCGTATCAATATACAGCACCGTGCCGTCGCTATAATTTTGAACCTTGCAACTCGTTTGGTAAGAATTAACACAGCCCAATTTGGCTTTCAAAAAATGTTCAAAGTTATGGCAAGGCGCCGCACTTGTACATGTACATGTACATACATACAGTTGCGTGCTGTCCTCAGATTCTGAAGGCTATCGCCCAAATGGTTAACCATCCGACAGGTAACGAGTACCCACGATATTGGATTTGGACGACTCTGAAATGTGAAATGGAAGGGTCTAATCACTATTTTCATATCAAGTTTCCATTCGTTTTTCAATTTCTCTCTCCCCTGGGGAAAAAGGGGCGGGGGGGTTGAATGCCGACTTTGAGCCTGTCCCGCCCCCGATTCGATTATGATTATTTGAGAGATAGCTTCTTGGCGGGTTCGTCTCTCCCCCTCCTAGAACCTCCGAATCGCTCTATGGAGATGGGTTCTTGACTACTCATTTGGAGGCGGAGGCTCTTGCACAATCAATTGCTATCCGTTTAAATAATGAGCGGTGGAGCGTGCAACTGTGTGGATTAGTTATACCTTATAGACCAACTGAGGAGCATATACAGCCAATTGAAATGTTCGTGTTAGCTCAAATGCTGACTTTGAGGGATTTCATAGCGTAAGTGAGGAAACGAGATTAGAAGACCTCGCCCCGTGAATGGGGTCAGGCAGGTAGAGGCAGACTTGCGATGCTCGCCTTGCCCTTCTTCATAATCAAATGAAACCCGTGGAAGTACGGTATTCACCCTCAATCAATGGGAAGGTGATGTACCAAATCCTATGCCAAGGAGCTCTCTTTGATGAGAGAGATTCATTTTTCATTCTTCATTCTTCATTCACTTCTACACCCCTAATTTCTAAAATATAATTCCCCGTGAAGTTGGAGGCCGTCTAGTGTTTCTGGCTTCGTCTAGATAAGCATCCACATGGACATGCAGGGTGCGGAAGAATGATATGACATTAAATAAAAATGGCTGCCGGCCTGCATGAACGCCCATATGCTCCCTGTACATACATGTACCTGCATAGACCTAACCAAGTACTCTGTACATGGCGCATATCGCAAAGAAAGCCGTACCGGATCTGCCAGAGTTCGATTATGCAAACGGTAAAACGTGCCCAGTTTGGACGAATGACACTTTCTTTGTTCCGCTACTCTGGTCCGGAAGGGCTTTCCGGACATTATATCCCACACTCGTGCATACACGTCTTTGTTTGTTGAGTCCTCAGGATGGGAGAACGGGGCTTCAAACGGCGTCCCTGGTGAGACACAGCCGCTTTGGGTATCGTGCATACGCCGGCAAAGTGGTGCAGATTCTTTTCAAAGGGTTTATATCACGCAGTATATCCGTACTATGCTGTATCTTGACGAAGAATCTTTATAAATGGCGTTTGAATGTTGATCACAGCACTCACTATCCCAAATGCTACCATTACCGGCGTGATAACACGATGGAGTTTGCTATGTGGCATTCTTCAAGCCTGATAACCATGGTCCGCAAAGCCCGACGACATACCCATCAATGGTTTGAATAGTATATGCTCATTGACAGCAGTACCAGACGGCTACCAGCTACCACCGAGAAGAAGGTGTTGATATGTTGTGGGCAAAGAACACCTGCGAGATGGCAGAGTATCGTGCTGGAATGAGTCTTCGACGGGAATAAAAACAAAAAACAAGACAAACCTGTTCATTCCGGGTTCCCAATCTACCAATGGAATTAAATCCGAAGGAGAAAGGGAGAATTTTGGAAGGAACATCAGATAACGCACTCTCTTACGCTATAGAAGCCTCACCTGCGGTCTCACAAAACAGCCACATCTTAACTCCTACATAGCTGAGACCCGTCTAGGACAATCCAGCAGAGGAGCGCCACGGTGAATTGTGTACCATGAGAAGCAGGCTACATCCCCCCCCCAAGGCCAGATTGATATACCAATAGCACCAGGATTATGAAGGGCGGGAAGCAATGAAGGATAAGGGTTCGATGTGAAAGGTCGAAGATATAGTAATATTTCATGCAAATTTATGTGGAAGCATAAATCAGAGATTAGATCAATTTGCCAGGTCATTCATAATCCTCCGGCTCCCGCATTCGTGATATCATATCAGCCCGGAAAATGTCTTTCGCCTGCATCCCTCTTTCCCCTCACCAAACCACAACCTCCCTTAATATAGAGGTCCTGGGTTCCCTCTAACTACATGTTATCAGACCATTTCTCTGCTCAGAGTACCGTTCCCATATTCACATGAACAGCTTTGGTCTGCGAATATGCCTCCAACCCAGCCTCACCCAACTCGCGTCCAATCCCACTCTGCTTCACTCCACCAAACGGAACACGGAAATCGCTATCGTTGCTGCTATTAATCCAAACCATGCCAGCTTCAATCTCACTCGCGACATAATGGGCACGTTGAATGTCTCGAGTAAACACTGCGGCACCAAGACCATACGTTGTATCGTTTGCTTTGGTGATAGCCTCCTCTTGAGTCTTGAAACTCGCGATGGCAACAAAGGGGCCGAAGACCTCCTCGCGGTAGATGGTCATGTTGTCCGTGACGTTTGTGAAAATAGTGGGCTCGATGAAGAAGCCCTTGCCATCCCCAACATTCTTATGGGGTACACCACCAGCCGCTAGGGTGGCACCCTCGGCTTTACCGGTCTCGATATACGAAAGCACGCGGTCATATTGAGCCTTCGTGACTTGGGGGCCTTGGAAAGTGTCATCAGAGAACGGATTGCCGACTTTGCTTGTGGAAGCGACGACGTCCTTGAACAACGCAACGAACTTGTCATGGATGGAATCTTGAACCAGGATTCGCGAGGTAGCCGTGCATATCTGGCCCATGTTGGACATAATCCCGATATGTGCCCACTTGGCTGCCTGTTCCAGATCAGCATCCTCGAACACGACGAGGGGGGATTTCCCACCGGTTTCAAGGGTGATGTTCTTGAGATTTGCGGCAGCCATTTTCATGATTTGGCGGCCAGTAGCAGTGGATCCAGTGAAGGCGATTTTATCAATGTCAGGATGAGTTGCCATTGCCGCACCAGCATCCTTGCCGAAGCCATTGAGAATGTTCACCACGCCAGGAGGGAAGCCGGCTTCTTTAATAAGGGTCGCGAAATAGAGAATGCTAAGAGGCGTCTGCTCTGCTGCCTTGAGGATGATAGTATTTCCACAAGCTAACGCCGGACCTAGTTTCCATGCTGCCATTGCGAGCGGATAGTTCCAAGGAATGATCTGTCCAACTACGCCAATTGGCTGTCGTAAGGTGTAGGCGAATTTGGCGGGCGTGGTGCTGATGGTGCTGCCATGTATTTTGTCGGCAAATCCACCATAGTATCTCAGGGTCTCCGAAACCTCCGCACAGTCTTCATCACGCGCAACGGTATATGGTTTACCTAGATACATGGCGTGAGTACAAAGGATCAGAGCCATGTCAAAACAAATGTTGTCCTGGAGGAGACTCCTTACCATTGTCCCAAGCCTCAATTGTAGCCAAGGTTTCCTTGTGCTGATCAACCAGTTCTGAAAGCTTGACCATTAACTTTCCCCTGTCTGTTGCCGAAAGGCCTTTCCATGAGGGGTCTTTGAGTGCTTTGCGCGCAGCCTTTACAGCAATATCCACATCTTCCGCGCCTGCTGCCTGTACGGAAGCAATCTCAGATTCATCACTAAACCCCCTGCAGCATCAGCAATTATGTTCCATCTGAAGTTCCCATCAGGCTAGATAGAATTAAGGGGTTAACCAACGTTGGATTGATGGATGTGATCTTCTCTCCGGACTTGGCGGCCACGAATTCATTGTTGATAAACAATCCTAGCGGCTGGGTGTATTTACGGCCGTTTGGCGCAGTGAGCTCCATAGAGAGACCGGACATTGTGAAAGAACTGCTGGAGAAATATCTGGCAAGAAGAGCTGTATTGTAGTGTAGCTTTCGCAGAGGGAGAGTTCGGAATTGCGGGGTGCGGAACAGCATGGGCTAAAATATACTGTGTAGAAAGAAGGGGGGTTAGATGACTGCGGTATACTTCATTGAGGGGTCAAAATCCCTGTATATATGCAGTCTCCAAAGTTCTCGGCGACCAAACAACTTAAAACGGCATTTCTAAGCGCCCGGCATCTGGCACCGGCAAAAACCCCGCCAGTGCCGTTTAGCGCGTCATATCCCGGGCCGATTTAGAGGTGAGTCCTCGGTGTTTGCACTGTTTGGAGGTCTCGGCACGCTTGTCGGGCTAGCTTGATCCAGAACATCAAGAAATCCAGCCGAACTTTCGCATCTCGCTCACACGTTTTTTACCGCGCGAGATAGTTAAACAAACATTCGATATATTTCCTCATGCCCTGCGACTTATCTGTCTTTCGCTGTCTCTCACTCCGGCTACTGTCGCTCCAATTCCTCCCGACCCTTTCACTCTAACCTGTTTAGCCATGGTGGACATGGCAACAGATCCCGATTTGGACGTCCAACCAGACTCCCATATCGATCAAACCGCCTCCATCGACTACTGGAATTCAGTTCCCGCCACCGCCAATGGAATGCTTGGTGGCTACCCGCAAATCTCCTCCGTTGACCTTCGCGGGTCATCCGCCTTTCTAGCAAAAGTTCGTCGATTAATCCCATCCAGCGGCTCGGGTGAGCTTGCGCTGGGCGTCGATTGCGGCGCTGGCATTGGTCGGGTCACTGAGGGCTTCCTAAGCAGAGTATGCGGAACCGTCGACATCGTGGAGCCGGTTGAGAAGTTCGTCGACGTCATTAAACGTGGGAAGCTTTACCAGGAAGGGAAAATTGGCGACATCTATATCAAAGGCATTCAGGATTGGACGCCTACCAAAAGCTATGACTTGATCTGGACTCAGTGGTGCGCGAATCATCTTACGGATGCGCAGTTGGTGGAATATCTCGTCCGGTGCAAGGGTGCGCTCTCTGAAACGGGGTTGCTGGTTCTCAAGGAAAATACCAACTCGGATACCGCAAATGACTACTATGATGCTCTGGATAGCACGGTTACTAGAACTGAAAGTAAATTTAAACAGTTGTTTGCTGAGGCTGGGCTTAAAGTGCTGAGGTCAGAGGAACAGAGTGGGATGCCCCAGCGGCTGCAGTTGTTACCGATTAGACTCTGGGCTTTGCGCCCAGCGACTTGAAGGATATCCAATGTATGGCCGGTGCTGTATAAACATGAGAATTTGCAACTCGGCAGCTGCAGACATTAGCCTGCGGTGCCAGGAGGCTGGCCCTCCTCGTACATATCCTGAAATATACAAACCTGAGCCAGGAAACTAGGGGGCAAAATGTTTAATAGGTCGAGGTTTTAAGATTGCAACTAAGGGCCCTGCTTGGCAACAGGAGTGATAAATATATGGGCTGATCTTACGATAGTTGGATAATGAGTTTCCGTAATCGATGGAACGGATTCACCAAGGAAAAAGAAAGGGGGAGACGGGGTAACGGGACAACGGACAAACTCAGAAAGTATTATACAGCGGTTTATACCTGGAGCAGCGGAATACAAATACATATGACAAAATTCCGATACGTTAGGAGCCAGCCTACCGAGTCAAACAGAAGAGTCGATTGAAAATTTCCCCTCACTCCTCTCCAGCCAAACCCATGATGAACCTCCACTCCTTACCGCTTACGGCAGACACGCTCAACCGCGATTGCTTCGTCATTTGCATATTCTCTAGCGGTCCGCCTGGTTTCGCAAACGACTTCAGCTCAGCCAGTGTGATAAGATCCTTGAATTTTCGCCTGAACTCCACGTGAACAAGTTCCCATTTAGGATTCTCGCGGTTCGACTTTGGGTCGTAATATGGGTGTGCGGGGTCGAATGCGGATTCTTTTTCAAGTTGTTAGCGGAAAGAAAAAATGAATTAGTTGCAGCATTTCCAGATATAAATGTACTGCGCTTAGAAACATCTTCTTTTTTTTTGGCTTTCCTTCCTTGCAGCTTCTATACTGCATATACGTACCGTCGACAGAATGTTCCTGAACAATTTCCATGATCCCAGCTATTCCAGGAACCTTGCAGTTGGAATGATAAAAGAATGCCAAATCTCCTTTCTTCATGGCGCGCATGTTATTTCGCGCTATTCGGTTGTTCTTTTTTTTAGTTTCCTCAATTGTGAATAATATATTGGGGCTAGGTATAGAATGTTAAGGCATACCAGCTGGGTTTCGTACGCCTTTTATAAAATATTTTATTAGTATGTAACCCAACAATCACCGATATACCTAGGAGAAGTTGGTTTCTGGAGGGACGCGGGATGCAATAATGAGGAGCTTACCGTCCCAAGGCTCTGGCTCACTCGCCTCTCGTAAATCATCGATAGAGAACCTGACATCGACGCCCTTCTCCATCCTTGATTCCGGCTCTGCTTTCATCAGCCAGTAGGATTTCGTGTCGTCTTCTTCATCCTGGGTCTCATCTACTCTCCTTTTGTTCCTTGGTTCTGTCTCCATGCCATTTGCAGATACAGCAGGTCCAGATCCATGTTGTTTTGACTTTGATGCAGCTGATTGCACACCTTTATTAGTTTTAGGTTTGGTACCTGGAGCGGATGAAGCTAAGGAGTCTGCTGTTATTGCGGATGGAGGTTTAGGCCGTTAGTTTATATAAGAATTTTTTCATTCCCTTATAAGAAGCGTCAGGAGACACCACGAAGCAGGTCTTTTGACTATCCTTTCCACTCACTGGAACATAAATAAAACACGAGAACTCAATGCATAAACAAGGAGGTTTTGACAGCCTTTGAGGGAGAGCCAAGAAATGGACGACCCCCTAAACGGGCAACGGAAAGATAGGTAGGACCTCGAAATGAAAACGGAGATTCCGAGAGAAGATAAAACGAGATGATCTAACCTTCTTCCTGTTTCGTCTTTCCGGCATTGGCACCGTTGGCCCGTTTTCTGCTGCCTTTGGATGGCTCCGATGCTGAGGATTCCTTTCCAACGTGCAGTGCGCGACTGGCGCGTTTAGGTCGTGAAGAGGCAGCGGTCTGTACCACAGGTGTGACAAGGTTCCTGTTACCCAATCGTGGCTTTTTGGCATCATTTTGACTGAGTTCGCTGGGCGCATCGAGGGCAACAGTCGTCGATTGGCGCCTTTTTGGAGGCATTGGATTGGTCTTATAAGGAGGGCAATGGCGTTGATGCGTTGGTTTGATTCCAACCCTGTGAGATATGAGAATTGAACGGCAATTGCTGAGGTGTCGCGAATACTGTTTAACGAAAATATGCATGTATCTATCTATAATTTTCATTCGATGAATCTGTGACATGTATCCATGCTGTTGGCCTGTTTGCGCATGAGTTATTTAGGGGAAAGAATACAGCTGAAAATTGAACAGTCGTCGCGATCCCACGTGAAATCAACGCGCGCCAGTCAAATCTCAGCCAAGCACCAAGCTGCAGTTCTGCTAATCAATGCACATTTGTTACATTTTGCTTCTTTTTCTAATATTTCCTTTTTTTTTTTTTTTGAATTGTGGGAGTGACCTGTCATTTGATTTCTCCGGATCACTATTCAATTGTCTTGTTCACAAACTGTTATTCCATACTTCTCTATATATGATGGTTGCTGATATTGTTTGCCGTTCAAGCCATGCCTTAACTAAAACTCCCCACTTCTGACAATAGCGCAACCGGGGGGCCGCATACATCAAGATACTTACATACATGGGGCCAGCATCAGCTCTGGGGTGGGGGTTTTGTTATCCTGTGAAGAATAATGACCAATCTGCTTTCTACACAGATCGATATTCTTGAGTATTTATCAATCCGGAGTCTGATCACTAGTTTTCTTCAGCATTTGAAGAGCAAGGGCTAACAGTTGCAAAGATGTCTCCTCTGGATACTACATTCCAGGTGCTAATGGAGGACCAGCTGAAGCCCATGGATTCAAGCATGTGCACCGGATGAGGGCTGGCTGGAAGAGCGCAGACGTTTTATTTCGGCCGGCAAACGATGGCGGCAAAGCATCCCGCCAAAGCTTGTTCGATTCGTCAGTCATGCCTCTTTTCTGCTGTTCCTATTGGGAGCAAAACCATGGCCCGGTGCAAAGTGGAGGTGATGATAACCGGGCCCACGATGCTTATTGCCGGCTAGTTTTGCGCTGGACTTACTCCTCAAGGGTCAAGGAGAAGCAAGGATTGCTTGGAACGAAAAAAAAAAAGATTACAATTAGAACAAAAAATAAGCAAAATACCATCTCATTCTCTTACATACAGCACAAATTCTTTTCGCCGTGCCTTTTTACTCTTGCTCATGCCACCCATTTTTTGCTGCTGCAAGTGCTTCCAAAATACTACTCCGAAATGCCGGATAGGATAGCCAGCATATTGTCCCCGCAAATTGACGGGCATATTGCCCTAGAGGCCCTGCCAGATTCTGGTGCGGAGAAGGGCCTGAACGCACCGCAGCCCGCAGTAAATGGAAACCTCGAAAAAAACGCTACCGCCCTCAATTCGAAACAATCATCATCACCAGCAGGGCGGCATCATAATACAGAAGCAGCAGAAGAAGTTCTTCAATATCACTACCTTACCTTCGACACTCCCCTGCCACCACCTACGGGCATCTCATCACCCGCCAGCCCAGGTCAGCAAGCAGTCCCCGAACAGCCGGATCTGCGACCATATATTTCCCCATTTACGTGGCGGGATTCACGCAAGGGGCTTATAACAGCGCTGTCATGCCTTGTTACGACTCTGAGTGCGATGGCGGCGGGGATGTATAGCCCGCCTGAAAATATACTCAAGGAGAAGTGGGGGATAAGCGGCGTGGTGTACAATCTTGGGATCACGCTGTTCTGTTTTGGATTTGCTATTTCGCCGATGGTGCTTGCGCCCTTCTCGGAAATCAATGGGCGGCGGCCGATGCTTGTGGGGAGTGGGATACTCTTTTCCGGTGAGTTGGGCTAGATGGGTAGCTAACTATGGCTCAGAAATAGGTTCACAGCACGTACATACAAGTAGCTAACTCGATATATACGGTATCCAGTAACTCAACTAGGTTGCGCAGTCACGAATTCTTTTGCGGGCATGTTACTTTCTCGATTCTTCCTTGGTGTTGGAGGCTGTACGTTTATATCAATTCTCCTTATAATAAATCATGCACATATTTATATATATACATACATTCATATATGCATGCAAAACTAACAAACTCGTTCCCAGCAACCTACTCCTCCATAATCGGCGGTGTCCTCAGCGACATCTATGTGACTGAAGAAAGGAATAAGCCAATGGCATTATTCTCTGGGGCCGTTCTCGTCGGCACAGGCTTAGGCCCCATGATCTCCAGTTTTATGGTCTACCACATCTCCTGGCGCTGGGTATATTACATGCAAGCGATCCTGTCTGCCGTGGTTACGGTGGCAGTTATGATGTTCTTTAAGGAAACTCGTGGCAATGTGTTGTTGAGTCGGAAGGCGCAGGTGTTGAATAAGTGGTATGAAAAGCTTGAGGAGGCAGGCTATGTTGGAGTTGATATGCCAGTCGAGGGAGGGGGGCGGCAGAGCCAGCGAATTAGGTGGAAGGCTAAGTCTGATGACGAGAGAGAGAGTATTGTTAAGGTGGTTACGATATCGCTGTATCGACCATTTCGTAAGTGCGAGAATTGTTGCTGCTCTCTGTATATCATCTATCGATTCTATGCCCACTCACCCCCTAAATTTGGGTGTGTGCTTTGGAGGCTTGGTTAAAGCTGATGAAAATGACGTTTTGCAGACCTCCTTTTCACTGAACCCGTGGTATTCTTCTTCTCGCTTTGGGTCTCCTTTAGCTGGGCGGTATTATACCTTCAGTTCGGTGCCATCCCCCTTGTTTTCCAAAACAATCATGGCTTCAACCTGCAACAATCTGGTGCCGTTTTTGCATGTACGTTCCATATTTCTTCAACAACCGCCTTATTTAACCCCATTTCCTCGGGTCTTTCTCTAAACCCCGAAGCAACGCACACGCGGATCCAACTAGCCCCAATCTTCTAACAATTAAACTCACCAGCAATCTCCATCGGCGGCATACTCGCCACATTCCTCAGCATCTGGCAAGAGAAATATGTGCGTCGCCTGGGCAAAATCTCCAGCACGCCTGAGGGCCGCTTATACTTTGTATGCATCGAATCGATCCTGATGCCGGTGGGGATGTTCTGGTTTGGATGGACGTCCTTCTCCTCGATACACTGGGTCGTTCCCTGCTTTGCCATCGGCTGCGCGACCATTGGGATCTTCTCGATCTACCTGGCCGTTTTTAATTATCTGGCGGATACATACCATCGGTATGCCAGCTCAGCCCTGGCGGCTCAATCGTGTTGTAAGGATCATGATCGCGCCCCCAATTTCACTTTCTTTCCCCCCTCTGGGTTGTTTCCCTATTGGATACGGAATGGATTGTATTGCATGATGTATATTCCCTTTTGCTTCTCGTGGCCTTTTTTGCTAAGTGAACATTTCCCCGAACAGGTCGAAATCTTCTCGGTGGGGTATTCCCGCTCGTGGTGCGAGCTATGTACGTCAATCTCGGATATCCGGGGGCATCAAGCTTGTTAGGAGGAATTGTATGTCGTTTCCCCCCTCGATAGATTTTCTTCGCCGGCACACCCACCGCCTTCCCCGGCTGTTCATACCTGCACGTCACACTAATACTTACAAAAACCGCTGACATAGGGCTCATTACTCACGATTGTGCCATGGGTGCTCGTGTTCTTCGGCCCGAAAATTAGGGCGCGAAGTAAGATCGCAAGTGTAAGTTTGTTTGCTGGGAAGTTTTGTTGTTTCCCAAACCCTACCGTGTCCCCTTTTATAAATCCAGGGATGATTTGAGAGCTTAAATGCTCGGTCTGGGCCCCCTGTTCACATCATCGTTATCATCACTTACTAATTGAACTTTTGTTTCCTTTCTTCTGTTGCAGGAAATCATGACTGAAGACGAAAGAGCCGGATAAACGCTCCTATGATCCGGGACAGGTGTCTCTTTTCCCTCCTCCCGGGGCAAATGAAAAAAAATAAAAAAATAAAGTTCATTTCACATCACGCGGTAGATAATGAGTATATAGCTGAGTATAATTCACGGCAAACAAAATAATTCATATAATATAATAATAATCAATGCAGAGCAAACGAGAGCGATGTAGCCACTGCGAGATCGAACTTCCCCGACGGCCAAGACCCCGCTCCAATCAGCCTCTAGCTTTGTTTCCCAATAGTTACTATTCCCAAGGTTGGATCCTGCATCCTGTTACTAATGAGAATAACAATCCTTGTCCCTCGTTTGATTTCTCAGCAGCTCTTCGCAGTTCTGTCGCGAGAAAACGGAGGCGGAGGCATTATTCAAAACAGATGCTTGCCGATAAGTGATGCGATATCATAGTCCGATTGTAACATTCAAATATGCAGCCAAGCCGGATGCATGTGGAGTTGCGCTAGTCCTCATCTGGCCAAGTGCAAAGGCCACCATCGGCCAAACGGAGACACGTGATTGGTCAGTCGGGATGACGTAATCAGAGCTTGGCCTTGCCGAGAAAAGGCCAGAGAGCACGGGCCAATCAGGGCGTTTTGCCGGCAAGGGCGGTGGCGGATGGCGTGATTCGAAAGCCGTGGTGGGATGGAGGGGTGGAGGGGAATGCGTGTGTGTGTGAGTTCCTTTGTTGACATGGGAGGGCGGTGCTGCTGGTGGTATTCTGGTACTCTGGTACCTGGGCAGTGGGCAGGCGGGGGGACCAAAGAAAGCTGGTTATATCATCCGGTAGACCCTCGTTTTTTTCTTCTAATCGTTTTATGGTTCATTCTTCCTTCTTTATAAATCATCCCTCAATTCTCATTCCCATTGCAGAACCACCTCCCCTACTCTACCAATAAAGAAAAAAAACCTCGCAACAATCACTCCTTTGATCACCTTAGAACCTCACCTCACTCACATCCACAATGGCTGAACAACAACGTGCTGTCCCGTAAGTTTACCCCTCCGTGCCCCCGCCGCTTTTGGCTGGTTCTGCTTCGTGTCCGTTTCTGTCAGGTCAGGTCTAACGGCTTCGTTTTTGTCTTCTCAGTCTCCGACTCGGGTCAACCGCACCCAACTTCAAGGCCGTCACCACAAAGGGTGAAATCGACTTCCATGAATTCATTGGCGATAAATACGTCATCCTCTTCTCTCACCCTGTACGTGTCCGATGGAAGGAGAACGGAGGAACCGGGGGGACCTCATCGAATGAGAAACGAGAATTTTGCTGATTGATTGGAATTAATAGGATGATTTCACTCCCACTTGCACCACTGAGCTAGGGGCTTTCGCCAAGCTCGAGCCTGAATTCACTGCTCGCGGTGTCAAACTCATTGGACTGGTACGTGACCTTCCTCTTTCTAGCTGTGTAGAAAGATTAAAAAGGAGAGAGGAGGCGGGGCATTGGCTAACCTGAAACTCACTTTTTACGTTGTTTAGAGCGCCAACGAGCTCAAATCCCACTATGACTGGATCAAGGATATCGACGAAGTTACCGGATCGAACCTGCAGTTCCCCATCATCGCTGATGCTGACCGCAAAATCTCGTACTTGTATGATATGTTGGACTACCAGGACACCACCAATGTCGACGAGAAAGGTAAGCATAAATTGATATCTCTTTTTTCCTCGTTTCTCGCCATAAAACGGTGGGAGGCCCATCAGTAACAGTTAACTGACGTAATTACCCACAGGAATGGCCATGACTATCCGTTCCGTCTTCATCATCGACCCCAACAAGAAAATCAGACTGATCTTCAGCTACCCAGCCTCCACTGGCCGGAATGCCGCGGAGGTCCTGCGAGTCATCGATGCCCTGCAGACCACTGATAAGAACGGTGTGAACACCCCCATCAACTGGAACAAGGGCGATGATGTCATCATCCCCCCGAATGTGAAGACTGAGGATGCCATCAAGAAGTTTGGCGATGTCAGAGTTGTTAAGCCGTAAGTTTGATCCTGATTCCTCCGTCTACCTGTTCATTTAGTTGCAGAAAGCTAACGGGCCTTCTTCGATTTTTATAGATACCTCAGATACACCACTCTCAAGGACTAAGATCGAACCTTGGGAGGAACGGTGGAAGTCGTATTCTATAAATCTGATGACGTATGAGCGTTGTATTGGTATTCTTGCTTCCTGCTTTATTTTATGTTTTTTTTATTGTTTAAAGCGAGTCATGATATAACAGAAAGAAATTTAAAATGATATAATCAATCAATAAAATGATCACTTACCCATAACTAAAAATTGGTCTAATAAAATTGCCTTTCCGTTTGTCGCTCGGAAGTCTTCTTTCCCCCACTTGAGCAAGTCGCACAGTCAGTTGTCTATTCTCTTCAACAACGCTTCCCAACGTTCAGCTGCCCAGCCCATGTTTTCTGCACGGGGAGGGAGAAAGGGTTGAACTGGAGATGCGTGTTTTGTTTCATTTTCCCTGAAGGTTGGCTGTTGGCTCTGGTAACTACCAACCAACTGTCGGGTCTAAGTGAGACTCAATGCAGCGACCCTTTATTCAACCCTGGGGCTGAGGGCAGTTGGGGATTGGTTTGAAACAAATCGAAACAGCTTTCCTTGAAGCGGAGCCACCACACTAGGGTATTCTGAAAAAAACAGACAGCACCCATGCCAATATGCATTAACTATACTCCGTAGTTGTCTCTCAAAATGATATCAGTCAAGCGCCAAGAGAGAGGGGTCCTGCTTTAGCTAACCAGTCACGGGGTAGTTTCGGTTAAACTTTCGGCCCGGATGCGGGAAGCTAATGGCAGCCAGCCAATCAGAGGCGTCAGCGCCTGCTTTCCTGCTTTCCTGCTTACCTCATTCAGCCGCATACAACGTCGCGGGTGCGACTTTGACGCCGGACATCTCATCTATCTCACTATTCATACACGTAGCGCCAATTGACACTGGCTCTGCTGTTCTCAATCAGTTCCCGGCACGAGTCTGATTGTCCGTCGTCTCCATCATGCTTTAGACAGGGTCCTACGGTTTTACTAACTCTGATTCCCCGACCTTTTGCAAACGCTTGCGGATCGAACAAACTATTGGAAATTGGGGATCCCCTCCATACGACACAGTGCAACCCTGTCTCTCTCGTCTCGATCTACCCGTCCGCGCACCAGCCGATTTCAATTCCCTCCAGCTGCCCAGGGATCTGATACACTGTCCTCACCTGTTCTCCACTCCATATCGAAATTCCTGTACGAGTTTGCAAACGGGATTCGCAAGTCTTGTTGGGTGAACTGGTTTCAATCCCTAGCCTACTCCCTTGTTTTCCATGTCCCACTAGGCCAACCTGTTATGGTATTGCCGGGGGCATAGCTGTTAGACAAAGAAGAGACGAACACCTGACGAAATTCCTACAATCGTATGTTTAACAACTCGTGTTTTTAATTTATACATATATACCTTATCGCTGCCTCTGGATTTGTTTTTTCCCTTGGACTCGACCTCTTTTCGTTCCGGCGAATGACAATCCAAAACCTCAAGCAGCCCTTCATCTGTAGAATTCTAGCTAACCATGGCAGGAACAGGCTCAGGACGTGAAACCAGCAAGCCGGCTGAAGGAAGTATCCCCCCGAATGCGGTTGCAGAGCCTTCGTCAACGCCTACAGCACCCCCAATACCACCACTTACCCCAGACGGCTCGAAACGATTTGCCTCTGTGATTAAATACTTCCGTCCTTCCAAAGCCCGCAGTACTACCATATCCACAACTTGGCCGTCGAGAAAATTCATTTCGAAGGGCTCCGCCAAAGCTCCAGCGGAAGGAATTCCACGCAATAAGATCCCTGACGAGTTCCGTCTTGCAACTCCAACTACTCCCAAAGCACCAGATCCGGACCCATTTCGGCGCCCAAGTTTACCTGTCCCTGCTGCTGTGTTGGAACCTGGTCTCAGCCAAAATCTTCAGCTGGAGAAGAGGTTTCTGGAGTACCAGGAGCCCAGGGAGAACGGTAACCGGAAAAGCTCATTACCATTTTCTGAAGGCGGACTTATTAACTCTGTGCCAAAAAGCCCGCCGCCAATTGAGACGCCAACTGGAAAAGCAGTCTTTGAATCACCGCTTGTCCGGTCGCCTACCAATAAAACACCTGATACGTCGAACCAGCCAACCGCAAGTGTTCTTAAGAAGATGTCGTCTAATATCACTAGTGGGGGCCAGTATGATTCTTTCCAGGAGCAAAATGCTGGACTGAATACTGCAACTGGAAACCAACCAGCCCCGTCAAATCTACAAAGCGGTCAAAATACATCGTCAGGCCCGACGAATTTATCTGGCCTGGTGTGTAATGTTCATCGGACGACAGGCAGGGAACCCCGCCCGCTTGTGGGGCCTTCTAGCACCGTTCTAGGAGATAAGCTATATGTATTTGGCGGGCGGTTGCAGTCAAGAAGCAGGCCCGAGCTATTAACCAATGAGATGTACGAATTGGATTTGGTACGTCGTCACTGGACCAAATTAGAGACGACGGGCGACATTCCCCCCCCACGTTATTTCCACACAGTATGTGCTTTGGGCGATTCGAAACTGGTTTGCTACGGCGGCATGTCTGCGAAAGCTGCTGTTCCAAATCAGCCACCCGTGAATCCAAACCCAAATGCGCAACAACCAGGACAGGAATCACAGCAAGGAGTCGTGCTTTTGTCAGATATACATATCTTTGATGTGCCTAGTAGAACATGGGTTTTTATTCCGACCGCCAACGCCCCCAGGGGGAGATATGCTCATTGTGCAACAATTCTACCCTCCGGCGCTGCTTTCGGTTCCTCGGATGCTCCCGTGTCCGCTCTCCACCATAACCCTTCTTCATCCAATCCCCACCAAGGGACGCTAGGTGTGGAGATTGATGGATATGGAGGGGCGGAAATGATCGTTGTTGGTGGTCAGGATACGTCGAATCATTATTTTGAAGAAATAAATGTTTTTAATCTGCGAAGCCTAAAATGGACTTCCACTACCTCTCTTGATCGCAGTTGCGGAGCCTATCGCAGTGTTGCTACCCCTTTGATCGGAGTGAACGCTTCCGATATTGGAGGTGGGGTTGAAGTGGAAGGGTTCAGGGACCCGACGAAGCCAGATGCCCAGAAACCAGATCCCTTGCTGTTGATATATTCAAACTACAATTTCTTAGATGTCAAATTAAATCTGCAGCTCCGTTTACCTGACGGGAAGCTAATCGAGAAGCCAATGAATGGCACAGTTTCGCCTCCCGGCTTACGGTTCCCTAATGGAGGCATTATTAATGGCCATTTTGTGGTTAGCGGTACTTATCTTACATCTTCCAAACAAGAGTATGCAATGTGGGCTCTGGATTTGAAAACACTTACGTGGGGGCGGATTGACGCCGGAGGAGCCATATTTGGACACGGCAGTTGGAATCGCGGTGTCCTGTGGAGTAGGCGAAGCACATTTGTCGTTATGGGACATCGGAAGCGAAGTTTAGTTGAAGATTACAACCACCGGCGCATCAATTTCTCGCACATTTGTTTTGTGGAGCTCGAAGCGTTCGGCCTGTATGAGAACCCACGACGAAGCTCCCCGACTTCGGGGTATGTGTCTGTAAGCAGTCCCATGGTACCTGCTTCTCTACAAGCAAAGATTTCCCAGCATGGTGCCGGAGGTCGACCATTATCTACCGCAGCGGAAGAGTTGGGCAGGATGGCCCTATCACTTCGGGAGTTGTCTGACATGGAGTTGCTCACCATTGGCGGCGAACGTATCCCGGTTAGCTCACACATTTTGGCTCGTCGTTGGGGGCCATATTTTATTCAACTTCTCCGTGAATCTACAGCCTCGGAAGAGAACATGTCAGATTCCGCTACCTTACGCCAGCAGACCTCGTCCCACCCTAGTCGAAACTCTAGCATCACAATAACACCTTCAGTGGGCAACAACAGCAACTATTCTACCGCGACGACTCTAATCGGTCACGGTAGCTCATCATCCAACCAGAAAACCGCCCCGTCGCTCCTCCCCAACCTCGAAATCCCCTCCGCACACACCCTTACACCAACTTCCCGCCCGAGAACTCTTTATCTCCCGCATACCCATCTAACCGTCCAACTTCTCGTCCAATATCTCTATACTTCCTCACTCCCACCCCCTGGCTCCCAGCTCTGTACCCCGCAAATCCTCTGCTCTCTCCTCCAGCTCGCACGCCCCTACCAGGTCGACGGCCTACTCGAAGCCACGGTCGAACGACTGCACCAAGTGCTAGACGGCCGGAATGCGGCAGCTGTTTTCAACGCA